>OMLI01022513.1:4804-15767 GCA_900302605.1 Rondeletia loricata
AGTAAAGTGGCTGTGCTCCAGACATGCCCAATTTGTTTCCTTTCATCCAGGACTAATGTATCTCTCTACCCAGGGGCTAAGTGCCCCATTTGAAGCCCCCTCTAGGACAGGAGGCTGCAACATGGGGTTATTTGTTGCTTTTTTCATGTTTGGGGAAATCATGTTATCAATTTGGATGCAAAAGGTTGGATGCAGGGCCCATTCAAATTAACAGGAGGCAGTAATATGATAATAATTTCAAAAACATTATTGAAATGTCAAGGCATAATGATAAAAAAACCTACTAATAGTTATATGTAAATGTCAAATTCAAATTATTCAATTACATTGGCAAGTGTGGGGCAGGTAATAATTTCTCCACTGCTTGGAATACCAATCTAGTTCTCACTTGAGCTCCTTCTATGCTCCCTGGAATAAGATAGACCTCAGTAATTTCCTGCTCCAAGGGATGCTTTCATAGCCATTATTATAACTCCTTTCCACTAGAAATATCTGCCATACTGGGGAGATATTACAGTCATATTTCCAGTACTTTCACTCCAGTGTAGCCTTCAGTGTGTGATAGCTTGTGAGAATTGTAAAAAAAATAATAAAAAATGGTATGGATTTCAAGAGATAGCCCCGTTATTCCTTGTTGTGATTTGTGCGTGTGCTTATGATACTGAGCCTCTTTCTGCTCGGTCAATAAAACTAACCTAGCAGTCACAGTAGACTGGAGTAATAGGCTCATCTCATCAGCTGTCATTCACAGGCCTGTGGGCCTATTTGAAAATAGCTTCCCTCTACACACGAAAGGATTTATAAGGGATATCAGCCATTCAATGCAACCCGTTCATTTCAGATTAAGGGGGGTGAGGATGGGGTGTTTGTTTTTTTTCTTCTTCCTTTCTTCAAAGTCAACCTTGACCCACTCTGCCAGGCTCTGAAATGCATGAGGCACCTTGTTGTTGATGCAAACAGATGATGTCATTCTGAGTCATGGGGTACGAGTTGTGATTGGGCGTCCGCCACAGATCCTCACATTTTACTGCCTCCCTCAGACAGCTGGCGTTTGCACTATAGGGAGCCAATGGGGCAACAAACAATTAGCCTTTTCTCAACTAAACTCCAGGGAGAGGCTGTAGAATAGTCATAAGGGCTGTCTATCAAATTGCCGGTACTCTGTACAACTGTGCCAATACAACACCAAAAACCTATAAATTACTGTTTAAATGTGTGTATGACTACATCATTGTTTCCTCTTATTTCGTTTTTTTTTCATCTTCATGTGGTATGGACTATTTCTCTGCACAATGACATTTTCCACAAGAGAAACTCATTCTTTTTGGCATCTCCCCATTGGCCAGAGTTGGAGCGCAGTTGACATTATCTCTGGCGTTCCACAAAGATGGGAGTGTGACATTCTCCTTGAACGCTCCAGAAATGAGACTTTCTCCCAGCAACTCGCGCACGTCTGCTCGAAATTCACACTTTAGTGCATTTGTCACTTTGTGAGCGTCTGGTTTAATTTGATTTCTGTGCCTGGCCACCCTGCAATTCTCTGTGCTTTTACTGTAACCGTTGCTTACTGAGTGCGGCCAACAGATAGTTCCGCAAATAAAGGGGTTTAAACTTCTATTTCCCGGATGGCTTTCCCAAAACGGCAAGTGACTTGAAGAGGCCTATTTTTCCTCCATCAATTCCTCCCGTTTCTGTTTTAGAATCTCTTTTTTGTCAGATAAAGCAGTTTAAACGGACGGCCCTTTGTGTGAATTGTTACATCTATCAGAGTAGCTTGCTAGTGGGGTGGATTTGGCTTACTCATCGTCTGCTAACATTTGTGCTGAATATTTGACTCTGCAGCCGTTCCCTTTGAAGGTTGTGGATGTGTTAGATACCAATGTCTGGAAGCTCAGATTAACATTTCTCTTGACTTTAACAATTATTGGAGGGCAATACCTTTTTTCAATGATGACATGCAAATTAAAAGGAGGTATTCCTGCACAGCATTACTAAAAGGTTTCTCAAAGAATATGAAGAGGTTTTATATTGTGTTATTAACTGAAAGCTGATGGACAACTGATTTTTTGTGGTTTGTCCCATTCTATTTCTTTAAGTTAGACCTAGTCACAAATGGGTTTTTTTAAACAGAATTGATTAAACAATTTCCCTCCTTGTGGAAAAATGTTTTCCAGTTTTCCAGTAATACTTTCTCATTTGACGTCCTCTGTGCATATATCATGTATGCTACACATTGATATCCCCTCCCCCATCTGTCTTCAATGGCTCCCTCTCTGTCTCCTTTGGGCCCTTCTAATGCTATTTCATCTGCTCTATTACAGCAAAGCACAGGAGAGATCACATCCGTCATTTCTCCGTGTGAAATCTAAAAGTGTTCCATCTTTCATTCACCGAGCAGGCGCCTTTCTTTTCTCACTCTTTCTCTTTTTGCCTCACTCTCTCTTACTTGTTCAAGCTTCAGTCATGTCATGTGTCATGACCTAATTGCCTGAAAACCATTGATTCCGATGAAGTGGCTTTGCTATAGCATTACACAGAATTGCATCTGATAGTGAATTGTGCCTGCAAGTTTTTTTGAAACGATTCTCATCTATATTTTGATGAATTTGACATCAATTATATTCAGTGGAATTTCCACTGAAAAAAGGAACAAAAAAACCCTGTCTGTATGCCATATAGTTATAGTGGGCATCACGTTACAGTAAGAGGTTGCCAAGGTGCTTACTGTAATACTTTCCTCCTGCCCGACAGATTCTTCTTTGCTGCTTGCTTGTTTGTCATGTCCATTGTACAGTCTGTAGAAATGAACAGCATGCCGGAGCTCGAGTCCAGTCTCCACCCATGCACCTCCAGAATGTTAAACATGGCTGCCGTGGTTGCCTCCGAATTGCTGGACTGTGTCTCCTGGGGAACGGGGAAATTGAGCCCTGGCTGTTCCTAATAGGTGGTAAAGTGTTAAGTTCCAGAGAAATGGACTGCGAATTTAACCTGGAATGGAAATTGATCCCATTACCTTGTGCACGGGGCTGCTCTCGTCCCGTAGGAAAGAAGAGAGAGAGAGAGAGAGAGAGAGAGAGAGAGAGAGAGAGAGGTAAATAGTAGAAGGGGAAAACAGAGAGAGGAGATGGGGATACAAAGACAGTGGGAAATAGAGATGGGGAATCCGTGGGAGACGAGATGGACAGAGAGAGAGGAAATAGAGAAGGGGGATGGAGAGAAAAAAGGTGGAGAGAGAAGAGATGGGAAAGAGAGAGAGAGGATATAGAGGGAGAGAAAAAGAGAGAGAGAGGAAATGGAGAGAGTTCGAGAGAAAAGGCAGGGAGACAGAGTGTATGTGATTAGAGGTGATAGGATGGCGGTGGCGGTTGTGTCCTGCCTGGATGGACAGGCTGGCCGATTCTGTATCAGTGTGGAGCTAATAGCTGGCCGCCCCTGGGCGAGATGGAAAAGGAAGAGGAAAGGCGGAGGAGAAGGTAGAAGGAGCAATAGAATGTCATGCTCTGAAGGGATGATATACCTCCTGCCGAGGGTTTCCACCAACAGGCCTGCAGTGTCTCGGTGTGTGCGTGACAAGCTTCGGTGTCAGACTGTTGCTTTGAAATTCTAAAATACTATCTGGAAAGAGTAACTCCAAAGAGTATTTTACTTTGAGAAAGATGTATTGACAGGGTTTCTAGGGGTCATGACCCAAATTAAAAACTGTAATGTTTGAACCTACAAGCTGGCAAATATTGGTCATGGAAAATATGCTGCATGTCACGGAATAGTCACAGAAAAAAGAAAAAAGAAAGGAATTTGCTTTGCAAACATGTGTTGAAACTGTGTTGAATAAATGAGCAAGAAAATCTATCATCTGTTCAACGAGATGCATTTGTCATCCCAGTTGACAGTCACTGCATGGTGTTCCAGAGGCATCAGCTCAGTTTATTAAAACAATCTTGCACTACCTACCGTTCCGTGTGGTCTAATTGATTGTCGTTATGTATGCTCACGCTCCCCTCTCTCTGCCCATCCCGCCAGAGCCCATGCACGGCCCGCGGAGGCTGGAAGTGGTGGACATCCAATCCAAACAGGTGACGGTGCGCTGGGAGCCTCTGGGCTACAATGTCACGCGCTGCCATAGCTACAACCTGACCGTGCAGTACCGCTCCAGGGTGGCCGGCAAGGAGGAGACCCGGGAGGAAGTGTGCTACGACACCCAGAGCCGCGACCCCCAGCACACCATCCACAACCTGACGCCCTACACCAACCTCAGTGTCAAGCTGGTGCTGCGCAACCCTGAGGGGGTCAAGGAGAGTACGGAGCTGGAGGTTCAGACGGATGAAGACGGTAAGCTTAATGCAGGGTTTCTCCTCATACAGGTCTGGGAAGTATGGAACAGTTTACTTGTTTTATAAGCATGGAGACCAAATAAATAAAAAATGGTGAGGAAACTTTTAAAAAGTCTTGAAATTGACTAGTGTATACACTATTACATATTATATAATAGTATTAGCAAATAAGCACCAAACTGCAATATAAAGAAGAAAAAAATCAATACTGAAAAAGCATGTAATTTTAAAATGTTAAATGTGTTGGAACCCTGATAATGACAATGTTTTATGTGCCGTAGAATGGTGATATCAAGCTTATGAAAAGGTTTATAAATGGTGTATGATAACTAAATAATAATAAATGATCTATAATAAAGTGGCATGAGGTGACCCCAAGCCAACAAAGTCAAATAAGCATTTAAAATAAAGCCATTATAATACAGACAGGAAACTAACTTTTTCATCTATAGTAGCAGTGACGGTGGATTCCAAAATTCAAGAGCCACTTCTATTATTTTACCAGACAAATTGCTTTTTCAAACAGAAAAGAAAGTGGTTGGTCACCTACTCTAGCACAACCAGAAATAACTAACACAGCTGATGGGTGGTGTTAATTTCCCACCCTGATAATAAACTGCTTGCACTAAGGAGGAGGTTGGGATCGTCCAGATATTTTTCAGAAGAGCAGAGGAGCCGGAAAGCGAACCTCTGTTTCCTGTGGTTGTCTCACCTCCTTCAAAGATGAAAGATCTAGTGCATTGGCTCAGCAGACACAGGAAATGAACTCCATAGAAGTCTCAAGGAACCCCGGCCGCCAGATAACAAACAGGCTCAGCTGAGTGTTGTCATGTCTGGCTCAGATATTTCTGGTTGGAAACTTGAAAGAGGCAACTGTTTCTCACTATCTGACTGCTGTGTGTGTGTGTGTGTGTGTGCGTGCGTGCGTGCGTGCGATAGGGTGTAGCTGTAGTTGTATTCTTTACGATAAAAAAAAAAATTCTCCCTATCATTCTCTTTCGCTTACAGAAAGCGATTCACATGAGGGGTTAAATGACCAGATCTCATTGGCAGTATCTCAGTACAAGTAAACACTGCAGAGAGATTGCAATTCCCACTATTTCCCATGGGGCCGTCAGTTCATCTCAGCCACTTTGTTTGCAATACATTCGTATCTATGAGCCAAGTGTTCTGTTTCGCTCCGAAACGGTGTATGTATCACGGAGAGTGTTTTTGAGTGACAATGACTTGAAATAATCTCACAGATTCATATTCAGATGTGTTTTACTTTGGCTCAAGGCCTTTTGTTTTGGTCGTTGGAAAGCATTGTTTGACTGATCGTTATGTGCACGTCAAGGAGAGGCGCTGGGCTGGGAAATCCATTCATAAAACTTTTATTGACAACATCTTAACTTGACAAACATCCACATCAGATGGAAATATTGTCAATAAAGGTGTACCAATGGAATTCCTGGTGTGCAGGCTTCTTTAAAAAAAAACTATTTTCTAACTTCTAACCATCACGACCACTGTACCACCAGTGATGAGAAACAAATGTGTCTGATGTGTTTGTGGTCATTTCCCACAGTGCCAGGGGCTGTTCCTCTGGAGTCTATTCAGGGCAGCGCGTATGAGGAGAAGATCATCCTGAAGTGGAGAGAGCCGGCACAGACCTATGGAATCATCACTCAGTACGAGGTAAGGGACAGAGTAATCCAAATGGCATGATATTAGAGATATTGATCACCCTTTAAACTAGTAAACACTCCAGTATTAAGCTATCTTTTCACCTCCAGCTCCCTGTGGAAGTGTGCATTAGGCTGTAGAATCCTGCCTAAGTCTTTAGGTACAGAGTTTTGCCAAAGCGACTTACAATAAGTAAATTTTGTCAACAGTATTCAAACCGACCGTATATCACAGTCTTCATCAGCTAAGCCTTCAATAGGAATAAGTAGCATTCGTAGAATCATTATTAAATTTTTTTAGAAGAGTAGAAGGGGAAGGAAGGGGAATCCGTACATGATGGATATGTCAGTTCAAGTGGTGTCCAGGTGTAATCTGAATAGATGGGTCTTCATTCTCCGGCGAAAGCTGGGTAATGATTCAGCCGTTCTGACAGAGGGGGGGAGCTCGTTCCACCATTGTGGTGCCAGGGATGAGAAGAGTCGAGCTCGGGATGAGCGACTTCTGAGTCCACGTAGCGACGGGGGGGCTAGGCGACCCGCAAGGGTGGAGGAGCGGAGCGAACGAGCAGGAGTTTGGAACCTGACCAGTGATTGTAGATACGGATTAATCGAAAATAAACAGAAAAAACTCAATAACAGTATTTCAGAGCTTACTATTGACCCCAATGATTGATGCAACTGTTTTCCAAGCATCGTGTTTGAGACATTTATTCCTGCAGTCCTTCTAATAAAAGTTATAGAGAGCTGGGAAGCTTTGAATGGCTGTAATCAACTGTAATCGTCCATTTTGCACTTCTCAGGCGGAGCTATTTTTCATGAAAGGAAATCACTTTGGCAGGGAAACAGGGAAATGCGGACATCTGATTGGCTGTTGATGGCGAAGGACCGTGAAAAGTTCAGCCGTGGACAATTTTTCTCAGCTGACAAGCTTGCTGAGTTTCCTCCTTCTTGATCGCGTTGCTCACAGTGTGAACGCGGGCTCAGATTGACAAGGGAGTTTGGATGGGAAAGACTCATCCTCTGTCCTTCGACACATGTATGCCATCTAATGAAAATCCTATCTCTGAAACACACATATCACATTCACATATCATATTCAACCGTGAGCGAATGTTGACATAAGGATCCACACAGCCCTCGCCAGCCGTGTCTGTGAGCTGTATCGAGTCTTGAATAATAGAAACAGTCTCCACACACACAATATATGTACACATTCATCTTAACCAGCTTTAGGTGGAAGTAATCCTCCAACCTTTCCCACAGATTGATTCTCCTCTGTTGATTCTCCCTCTTGTCGCCGTTTGCTCATGCTTGGTATTTTGACTAGGTTAGCAATCATTGACAGGGCTGTTTCTCATGCGAGGAGAGCAGCTTGAATAGTAAAAGCAATACAATCAGGGCGGCCGCATAGGTCGCTCCATCCACCGCCGTGCCATCAGGTGAGTGAGGCGAATGAAATATGAAATAGATATTCTCTCAGCGGCACAGAGACATTTCAATCATAGCAGGAAAGACCCTTCCTTCGCCCAGTGTCAGCATCATAACGAGGCTGTATTTGTTCAAGTGTGTGTAGTGTAGTGTTGTGTCCTGTGCACAGCTGTAGCACTTAGAGGTGCTGGCAAAGTGCAGGATAACAATGTCCATAAAAACTGTAGGTTTACCGCACACTTAATCACTCTTAGACCGACGTGTTTCAGGTGTTTATCCTTTTAATATTTCATGATACAAGTAAAACCATTCGGAACGAACAACATGTTTTACACGAGGTTCACTCGTATTTATGTTTCACTTCATAACGTACCCACTCCAGGCAATTATTTTCATATGCTGTAGCAATTTCCTCTCTCACTCCCTATACACATTACACATTACCATACTCTTAAAGTAAGCAATGAAAGTCTCCAAGGATCCTGGTATTCCCTGATTTCAGTATAAACCATCATTATAGATTTTCCGACATCACCTAGAATCAGAACTCTTATTTAAGAGTGAGGTAGAACAATAATATTCAGACAGATGTGTCTACTTCTGCAGGGTGACGGAGGAGGAAAAGGTTTCTTCCTCTCACACCTCCACAGTCTGGCTCTCTGGTTCAGGAAAGCAACATGCAATGTATTCTGTCGGTATTCCCCAGAAGTTGCTTCCTTTAAGTCAGGACATCGCTTTGATTTGACACTATCAAAGGGCTCAAAGTGAAATACGTCTGACAAGCCCTGATATCAAAAGAGATTTCAGCTCCATTCCTTTCCGACCAAGCTCTGGGATTGTGTCATTTCATTGGCAACTGCTGAGCCAACTTCTGTTTAAAGGAACATGCCTTTTCTGTTTAATCCTTTTTCATCAGCAATGTAAACGCATTGTGAATTTAGGTGGATTTATGCTTCACTCCATTCCTGGTTGATATGATTTACAGTAATTTACCATTGTATTTTAAGACAGGAAAGTGTGAGTTTACGGCACTCTCAAGCTATCCTCTTCTTTCACTAACATTTATTTTGCTTTCCCAATTATTTGAGAAGTGAAGGTATTGGAGATATCAGATATCATTGGCGATATCAGTACTTGACAGAATTTTTAAATTTGTATTTTATGCATGCATCCTTATTTGTGATGCTTCATACTGTAACTCTGAGGTGTAGTATATCCCTCATATAGAAATTTTTTTACTGAAATATGTAAAAATCCTTAATATGTCAGCTCAATTTATAGTTACAAAGCGAACCCAAATTCATTTCATCTCCTACTATTTTTGCCGTCAGATCCATTATAATTGTAAAAACTTGTCAATGTGCCCAGTGTTGACAAGTCATTTCAGATTCCGCTCCCTGAAATGTTATGATATAGGATTCGGCATCACAGACTCATTTCACAGACAAAGACTAAATGAGAAGGCCTCGAAGCATTTCAAAACTTGATGGACACAAATTATGCAGCACTCCAAACTCCCTTTGTGTTTCTTAATTGAAATGATAATGGAGGCTTTCCGTTACGAGCAGAGGCATTTTCTTAAAGTGGGACTTTATAGATATTCAAAATGGATATTAGCAAAAACACCCACCTTAATGCTTCCCTCCAGAGCTCCTGTGTTTATTAATGGGGAAAGAATAGATTAACTGTTTTGTCTCTCTCTCCATGAAACCACAAGCTTGCATTGCATTGTTAAAACATAAGCGCCTCTGTTTATTCAGCGGATTCCAGTCTTTGTTATGTGATGGCCTCTCTCCATAGCCCTATTGTACCTCATTGATTTTGGAGATGCCAACGTAAAGCCTTGTTGAGGTATATTCAGGAGCTCACACATGAAGTGGTACAGCATAAGATGTTTTTTAAAGATCGCTTTATGGCATTTTGTCTTTATTGGGTAGTACACAGGGGAGAGAGACAGGAAAGACGGAATAACCTGCAACATGGGTGGGATACAAAACCGTGACATGATGAGTACAGTAAACCATATGCACATGCCTCTTGGACGCCCCAACATAAAACACTTTTATTATTTGAATACAAATCCACCTCAGTAGAAGAGAGCTGAACGCAGAGTACCAGAGGCCACAATCAAAATGTTGATTTCCTCCCATCCTAGATCTCCTACAAGGCGGTGAGCTCCTTTGACCCCGAGCTGGACCTCTCCAACCAGAGTGGGAAGGTGCTGAAGCTGGGCAACGAGACCACCCACATGTTCACAGGCCTCTACCCAGGCTCTACCTACTCCTTCACCCTGCGCGCTAGCACCGCCAAGGGCTACGGCCCCCCCGTCATCACCCAATTCACCACCAAGATTTCAGGTAAGCATGGTCGACAGCATGGCCAGTGAGATTGTGTGGATGATGTCTGATTAATAGCGTACCACTTACCACAGCTGCAGTTCTCCATGTACTTATATGTGAACAGGAAATATGATTGCTTATTGTTCAGACCTGGGTCAGATAGGACTGTTGTTTTAATCTGTACTAGATGTGTGGGGTTAATTTGGATAGTATTCATTTTCAAATACTTTCTTGTAATAGTCTAAACTCTATGGAAGTCATTATTTTGTCCCATATGTGGCAAGCCCCACCCATTTGGCATCCAAGACGGATAAAACAAACCAGTAAAAAGTTTGTGCAAATACGGTTTGACCCAGTTGTGTACTGACACTGTATCAGCTTACATACCTTATGTCCTTTATCCCTAAACTGGATGGGTGTTTCGGTGAATTCACTTCAGTGTGATTTGGTCTGAGTATTACAGTAGTTTTAGCCAAGTAGTCTGATTGGTCAAATAAACATTCAAACTGTGCTTATAATTCCCATAAACCTTGGCTAGCTGTGCTTAATAAATTGATTCATATGGTAACCAAGAGGCTAGTTAGCAGTTTTTCTGGCTATGTCCTGCATTTTATTCTGATGCATGTACGCTACTTTGAAGATTTTTAAAAATAATTATTTATATATATATTGTTTTTATTTTACTTTTTAAAAAGTAATAATAATTCACAGTAAAGTATTCTCGCTCTGGTATTATTGCTATACTGATCTAAAAAGGCAAAAGGCAGTAACTGCTCAGAGTGTATACACAGTGTAAAACAGAAATACTGAGAAAAATGGCTTTATCAGGGTTTTCTTACTGCCTAGTCAAATGAATTGTAAGACGATCATTGAAAATGTGGTAATTTGTTGACTTAGTAAGAGGTTATTATTCAAGCTCTTCTTCAAGCTCTGACCTGATGAAAAATGACCAAATCATGTTTTGGACCAAAATTGAAGTTCGTTTTTTAAACTTTTCTGTGCAGTATAGTGAAACACCTTTCCCCTCGGTTTCCTGTCTAGCTCCCTCCATGCCGGCGTATGACCAGGAGACTTCTCTCAACCAAACAGACAGCACAGTCACCGTCCTGCTGAAGCCTGCACAAAGCAGGGGTGCACCTGTGAGGTAGGAACACACACACACACACACACACACACACACACACACACACACACACGCGCA
>OMLI01022555.1:3341-13961 GCA_900302605.1 Rondeletia loricata
CCCCCCATTACCCACCCTCCCTGGAGCAAAAATTAGCCCCTGTTTATTCACTTAACACTGCCTGCCAGGAGGCCTCGGTGTGTGTGTGTGTGTGTGTGTGTGCGTGTGTGTGTGTGTGTGTGCGCGCGTGTGCGTGCGTGTGTGTGTGCGTGCATGTTTGAGAAAGAAAAAGAGATAGGCGGTGAACCTACATGTCATCTGAGCGTGCCATTTCAACCCCTGGGACAGACAAGGAATGTATTAAGATATAAAGATATCTTCTTTATAGATTCCTCGGGGACAGAATCTTAATTCAATTTATTTTCTAGTTTAAATAATCTAATGATGAATCCCAGCTTCCAAATGAGTAAGTAGGCCTGGGGAGAACCGGAGTCTGACTGTGCTATCACTGTTTGTACTGTAGGATAGCGTTCTTAATCATCTGGAGGAATTTGAGCTGCCCCAGGTCAAGCTTTCCCAGAGAGGCCATCATTTTGGAAAGTTTATATTTGATCACATTCCACTAAATCTCAATCCCTTCCTCCAGGCCTGTAAGTACTACAACTCTGAACTAAATGTGGTCCAGTTCAAGTATGATGACTACGCTGGAGACTACCGCCTGTTGCCCAGGTAACACAGTATTGACAGACTCTACCACCACTACTGTGTCTGCTGTAGAGGGTTTTAACTGAATGTTCTTATGGCATTATTGTGTTTTTGTAGGTCTTTCCTTTTCTTTTGAACTTAATTACCTTGTGTACGGTACTCCCATAAAGCACAGAGAATACTGTGATCTGACATTTCTCCTGTTCTATACACTTAAACTTTTGAGATGTTATGATGTTATGAAAGTTGGAAAGTGCTGAACCAAGGTTTTTTGACTTCATGTCTTGGTCAGGGACGTATGTCGGCTTTTTTCCTCATAAACACTTATTGTAGAGAGAGGCGACATAGTTCAGCTGAGCAGCTCCTAACATCAATGAGAACTAGAACTGTTCTGGGAGGTCGGTAACAAGAACAAGATGGTGGCCGGTGTTGAGTGAGAGAGACGTTTACTCAGAGGGCATTCCACTCAAACAGATGTGCACTTTCATGTGCCCCCAATCCCTTTTTCATCCAATCGGTCAGTCATTTATTTAGTCAGGCTGTCTGTCAGTCAGTCAGACAATCAGACAGTCAGTCAAACAGACTTTTCTTCAGTCCCAGTGAGACTGACCCAGAGCAGTCCTGCAGTTACTGCTCACAACCACAGGAATGTCCCTCTTCTCTCCCATGGGTTGCCACTGTATTCTCTCAGTCAGTTCACATGACCTACTGATACCCGGGATGAGCTATAAAGTAAGATGCAACTTAAGTACAACTTAGATTGCAATCATTCCAAGAAATTATTCCATTAAGTTCACTCGTCTTTTGGCATTCTAACTTTTGGAGATAGGAGTAAAGCACAAATACTATGTTACAGTCCTTGTTTTTAAGCTTAAACTGTAAGCTTACAGGTTTATAGAATCAGTTTAGATACGACCAAAGTGCAAACACACCAGGGAAACCATAATATAACAGAAAAAGGAGACTATTTTGAGTTACATGTAGCTAAATCTACAGCTATATGTGCGGTTGCATCCCTGTGTCAGTGGCCAGCCCACAAATGCCAGAAGTTCTCTAAACATCTTACTCTTAAGAGATTTTGTCAGACAATGTTTTACGAGCAGAGAGCGGTTCCAATGCTGTCCTCTATTACTGCAGCCTAGCTGTCTGCAGCTCACAGCACACACACAAAGGCATTTTATCCCGTGGCTCACACACAAAGATGGGTCAGCCAGTGAAATCAGTGGAGCGGGATCTAGTGCGGACTAACTATTGTCGACTCTTGACAGAGAAAGATGGAGCAGAGTCAGCCACCCACAGTCATTTGCATTGGTCAAATGGAGTGGATTATTTGAATCCCAATAATCATTTTCTCTTTCCATCATCATTGGATTTCACTATCAGTATTCTTGGACTGCACATGTGTGTAGCAGTACCACATTCTTCTCAGTATCTTTCTTTCATCATTCCCTTATAGGAAACTGTATAAAGCAGAGAAGCTGCCATCCCATTCTTTTGAGATTGACCATGAAGACATGGACAAGGATGAGGTCAGTAATGGCCACCTCCTGACGAATCTGAACCCATTATGTGCTAGATACACCATGGGCCTCACTCTAAATCCACATTAAAAATGAGTCTATAGCCGCCTTAAAGCTGTTAAAAATACTCTGAAAGAGGGGTTAGCTTATCACAGGTCTTTGGGACCAGACCTAATTTGACTGACTAATGGCCATTGTGAAATAGAAGCAGTCTAGAGAGCCTCCTTTTCTCTATTGATCATCTGCTCCTCTGTGCCAGAGGGATGAGGGCCAAGCTAATGTATCTATGACTTACCATATTTGTGTTTTACAGGATACCACCTCCCTGTCCTCGTCCAAAGGAGGTGGGGGTGGCGGTGGAGGAGGGGGAGGTATCGGTGTGTTTCGGTCGGGCTGGCTGTACAAAGGGAACTTTAACAGCACTGTCAACAATAGTATCACTGTTCGGGTGAGGAAATGGGACCAAGATGCAAACTTCCACAATTCAGCTCTCTGTCCCTGTCTCGTCCTCTCTGGTGTCTGTTGCTCTCTCTTTTCACACGCACACATTTTTGCTGTCTTGCTTTTTCGCCCTCTTCGTTAGATCTCCCCCTAAAATGTTTTCCCCTTGCCTTCTGACCTAGTAAACTCGATATTGTTTTGGTGTGAATGCTTGAGCAAGAATGTATCGTTATAGTTTATAGTTATCTTTATAGGTATCGTTCTAGATGTGAATGAGCCTTTAGAGTCTGAGCCTCAGGGCTCTGGCTCCCTTTGAGAACCTTAGTTTTACCCAGACTGCCCAGGGTGACAGCAGGAGTCTACAAAATAGAGCATGATGAATATAACACTGACTACCGACATTGTTGTTTGTAGTTCAAGAAATAATTCTAATATTGTTATTAAGCTACAGTGAGCTCCAAAAGTATTTGGACAGCAACCCATTTTTATGTTTTGTTGAGTCATTTTTAGTATATATGATATGATCAATGGCCAATGACTTTGTCCATAACCCATGTTAATATATGTTAACCTTATTTCTGTCTGTGCAGTCATTCAAGAGGAGGTATTTTCAGCTGACCCAGTTGACTGACAACTCCTACATCATGAACTTCTACAAAGACGAGAAGATCTCCAAGGAACCCAAAGGATGCATTTTCCTCGACTCATGCACTGGTGTGGTGCAGGTGGGTTTGAAACATTCATGGCATTCATGTAAGCGAGTACACACACACACACACAAATGCACACACACACACACACGCACACACCCAGGCATAGTAAACACACTCAGACACATTTGCTGATTGATTATTAAGTCAGCTCTAATGTAATCTTTCTCAGCAGCACACTGTAAAATTGTTCTACCTGATCTAGCACAACCATTTATATTATAACCATAGATAGTTATTTATTTAGAGTAATATAAGGAGTCAGATCTATCAGTGCCTTAGGCAAGCTATCAGACTCCCTTCACAAGCAGTATAAAGTAAAGAGATATTCTTGGGTTATCTTTAAAGGGTGTGAGGTGTGTACTTCTGGAGCTTTGATGTTGTTTTATTGCCACATGAATCATGCTCATTTATGTATCCATTCATCCATCCATCTATCCATCCATCCATCCATCCATCCATCCATCCATCCATCCATCCATCCATCCACCCCCCTACAGAATAACCGCCTGAGGAAGCATGCCTTTGAGCTGAAGATGAACGAGGTGACGTACTTTGTTCTGGCTGCAGAGAGCGAGCAGGACATGGAGGAGTGGATCAGCACCTTGACCCGCATCCTACAGATCAGTCCCCACGACGGGCCTGCTCCAGACCGCAAGAGTCTGGACCTCACCGACCATCGTCAGGGTGAGACTGGTTCTGTTACTATACCCAAAGAATACATTAGGGTTACCTCCAGTGCATCTAGAGCGCTGGAGTGGGATTTGAAGAAAATGTGGAGTGAGGATAGTGCAGGGAAGCACAATCGGTAGTTCAGAGATAAATGGGTATTTGGAGAGAAGAATGGGAAATTTTAGAATAATTCCACCAGATAAATAGATCATCAGAAATATAGCCTTTTCTTCTCTGACATTACTGATGGATTTCTGTCATCATGCCATGCCCTAAAGTGAGAATTACTACTGGGTTGGGGCTTGATCCATGACATTAACATCAGGAAATGAGACCTGACACCAACCAAGGACTCCACCTTGGTTTAGTAGCTCATGCCTTTAAAAAAAAAAAACTGCATTGGATCAAAATCCATAATACTAAACCTTATGAGCCAGCTCTGCGAGAGCCTGGTCATGGGAATACAGCCTGTAACATAACACGCACTGACAGAGCATGGAGAATTGGCCCAGTGAAAAGTGATGGAATGATGTAATAGCCTCAGCCATCTTGGCTCTGCGGTCCGTTAACATGCCTGTAAATCAGGCTGAGTGTAAGTGGTGACCTAACATTAATGAGCCATTTTGTTCAGTATGGCCTTTGGGGAGAATAGCTCCAGGCACGTATAAGTTATGTTTCTCCAGAAGCTTGCCTGCCTTATTGTCCATGGATATGAGAGATGGAGTCCTATTATAGTCTGCGATGGATATATGCAGACTGACTGTGATTACTGTGTATTTACTGTACTGTTTGACCTTTTCAGAAAATGATCTATGACCCTTGACCTATGGGGGAAATGGACTTCGTAGATAAACATTCCCCTCCGCTCAACATTGGCACTTATCACTGATAAACAGGAGGCGCTCCCTGGAGCCCTGATTGTGTTTGCTCTCTCTCCAGATGTGTTTGACCTGTCACTGAGTGACGGCTGTTTGCATGAGAATGAAGAAACGACAGAGAATGGCATCAATCCAGAGTTAGCGAAGGTTGGCACTGGCAGCTCTTCTCTTTCAGACAATAATATTACTCCACAGTTACCATTATCACAATTTACAAATACATGCACAGCAAAATCGTCACTGTTAATTTAACCCTGAGAGTGTAAAAATCAACACCATGCCAGTGTTTAGTCCACACCAGCGGAGTTAATTTAACACTTCATGATAGTTTTGAACACTCGCCCCAGAACCAGATCAGCTCTATGAGTGAACAAACAACTCTCTAATCAACACTTGTCAACTCCAAATAATTGTCACTGAAAAAACAACACAGGAACATTTGCTGTGTATCTACTGATACCATAATTGATAATAAATAATACTTTTTTTTCTCTAACTGTCTCTCTCCCCATCTCTCCTGTCACAGTATATCTCTGAGACAGAGGAAGGTGTTCGCTCTGCCAGGAGAGAAGAGAGGTTGAATCTGTTCTCGCTAGACCCTGACACTCCTGTATGTATACACTGTGTGTGTGTGTGTGTGTGTGTGTGTGTGTGTGTGTGTGTGTGTGTGTGTGTGTGTGTGAGCGCGTGCGTGCGACTTTAATCTTATTTTGACTTTATGCATTGTTGTACTGTATGATGTTAGTCTGCAATTTTTATGTTTGTCATGATGCTGCTTTCTTGACCAGGTCTCTCAATGGAACTATCCCGGTTAAATTAAATAAAAGTAAAGCATGCCTCCCTGTAACGATCTGTGTGTCGCCGACCCCAGGTCTTGAGGAGCCCGCGGGGAGAGTATCCCTCAGCTGAGAGCGCAGCAGTGCGGCCGTTTGAGGAGAAGCTGGGCAGAAGGTTTATGATAACCTGTCGATCCCTCAACCTGACGCTACAGGGCTGTGTCAACGAGACTGAAACCGGACCCGTCACCAATGTGAGGATTACAAACACCCTGGAAAGATGTATACCTCACACTTTCAGATGTTTATTCAAAAATGCTTCACGTGGGATTTTCTCTCTAATATGTCACTGTGAAATTAGTTGTGATGACACATTCTAATGCCAGCACACAAAAATTATGATCTGCTTTATACTTATAATCTAAGAATACCTTAATAGTATGTACCTCTTAGCATTTGTAAGAACATCTCAGTCTGCATAATGCATAATAATAATGCAGTATACATTTTGCAAATTTCTGCCCCACCAGATTGAGCCCTTCTTTGTGACGGTGGTTCTGCTGGATGTCCGTGAGGGGAGAAAGGTGTCGGCAGACTTCCACGTAGACCTCAACCACGAGGCAGTGCGTCATATGCTGGGAGGCTGCAGTAACGGGACAGGGGGTCCAGGGGGTCCAGGGACGGGGCTAGGACTGGGTCAGGAGAATGGCCCGAGCTCCCCTGCTGAGAGGAAGCCAGGAGACTGTTACCTCAGCCTGGATCTGGAGCACTGGCTATGCTTCCCCAAACAGGTACAAGAATAATACTTTTTATAGATTTGCATACAGTAGGCACTTTTAGAACAGTTTCATTAAATTTTGTGTAAATGTATTTGATTATGATATCTGAACATACTATTGGTTCATTCATAAAAGGGAAAGCACACTTGAATTTCCTGCACTTACCCTGTATTTACCCTGTAATATGTGTCTAAATGTGTCTATCCATTGCTGTCCGTGCAGGCCATCTTCTCAGTGACCAACCCCCACACAGACATAGTGATGGTGGCCAGGGTGGAAAAGGTGCTGATGGGAAATATTGCTTGTGGGGCGGAACCTTATATCAAGAATGCAGACTCCAGCAAGGTTAGAAAGCCTTTTTTATTTTATTTTATTTTTTAATTTTTTTTGACTTACACTCTGGTCATTCTCACTGCCACTTTTGAATCAGTATTTACACTGGTCAGCAGTACAATAAAATGTATTTTTGATTTGTTTTCTGTCTTAAGCATTACATTTCATATATCACCAACAACATTTTATATTGTCTTGTCTCATGTAGCATGCTGGGAAAAACGGCTTTAAAACATTTTTACAATTGTTTATTGTAAGGGAAATGCCCTCATCTATTCAAACAGTTGTTTGCATGACATTTATGAAGTGGTTTTCCTGTAAGGCTCCACCAGTTAAGCTTCATCATCGCACGCCAGTCAGATGGGTTAGAAATGATGTTTTTCCCAGATCCTATCCAAAATGTTCCCTTGCTTCCCCACTGGCGGTGCTCCATGTGGTCTTTGTTTACCAGACATGCAACCTGCTGCCAGAGTTACTGTATTAAACAACCTCTGATTTTATCTGTCACGCTGTCTAGGTCAACCAGTATTTAGGGTTGATCACATCCCACAGAATTCAAATATATCAACCTCTGTGGCTCTTTGGTAACATTTCCCTCTGTTGGTCTTTCTCTGCTTGTGTCTTGTACAGACTGTTCAGAAGATGCTGAAATCCAACAAACAGTTCTGTAGTAAACTGGGAAAGTACCGTATGCCATTTGCCTGGTCCATCAGGTCAGTCCCACTGTTTAGAGGCTCTGGTTTTTAAACACTTGAAATTCTAGTTTAGTGTCAGCCTCACGCCACTGGATAACAAACATGTATGGTTGGTTGGCATCTGAAATTGACCAGCCAACATCTATTACTGACGTCTCATTTTATCTGTTATAGGTCAGTGTTTAAGGATAACCAGGGGACATTGGACAGGGAGTCTCGTTTCTCGCCTCTCTACAAACAGGAGAGCAACAAGATTTCCACAGATGACCTGATTAAGCTGGTGTCTGAGTACAGGAGGTAAGACATGGGCTTTACTGAGAAAGTAGGTCATATAGTGTTCTCCAAAACAAGTTGAACAGTCTTTTACTCTGACCTCTGTGTGTGCAGGGCTGAGAAGACCAGCAAGCTGCAGACTATTCCTGGGAATCTGGACATCACAGTAGACTATGTCCCGATGGAGCATCCTAGTACGCCCACCCTTCAGGCTATACTTCCTCTCTTTCTGTGCTCATTCATGTTCCCATTCTGTCTTCTTTCTGCCTACTTCTACTCGTCTACTCCCTCTACATACATTGTAATGTGTTTCAAGCTGCAAATCTAGATTTTCCTTCTCTGTCCATCTAGACTGCGTGACTTCATCCTATGTACCGGTGAAGCCCTTTGAAGAGCTGAGCCAACACCAGCCTACGGTGGAGGTGGAGGAGTTTGTCCAGGACACCACCAAGTTCACCCAGCCACACCGTGTTTACAAGAACCACATCTATGTCTACCCCAAACACCTCAAGTATGACAGCCAGAAGAGCTTCGCCAAGGTATGGCACAGTAGCATTAAACATAAAGCACAGTCAGAGAGCAGCGAGAGTTCATGTTATAGAGGACGTAAAGACAACCTCACTGTGTAAATGTACAACTGCTTATAGTATAACTCGTATAGTTATACTAAAAGCAATTGTAAGTTATAATAGCATAACTTAAAAGTGTAAGTGAATGCTACTTATTCCTATTGAAGGCTTAGCTGATGAAGACTGTGATATACGGTCGGTTTGACTACTGTCTGCTATTGTAATGTAATGTAACTTGTTTTTTTACATACTTTATGTACTTTTATTACTCATAAGCCACTGGTTGAGCAGGTATATGGACATTAATTAATGTTACAATGGTCTCTTTGTTCACAGGCTCGTAACATTGCAGTCTGTGTGGAGTTCCGCAGCTCAGATGAGGAAGTTGCCAAACCTTTAAAGGTAACATGCTATCCAAAACACACTGATGGCACATTAATTGGCCTTTATAAAACTCTATTTTCCCCAGTTTAGCCCTTTCTATGATGGGAGAATGGCTGAGCATGACATTTTCTTTTGTTTGTTTTTCTATTGCTGTTTTTCTAGTGCATCTATGGCAAGCCAGGAGGTCCAGTCTTCACCACAGCAGCCTGTTCCACAGTCTTACATCATTCCCAGAACCCCGACTTCTACGATGAGGTGAGGACAGACACAGCGGTATGGATAGGGTCAAGAGACAGAAAAGGATAGGATGGGTATCAGCATATAGAGAGAGATCATTTTAACCTGGAAAGTGTTTGAATGTCTTTAGCCAGAACATGTTTACAGATGACCTGCCAATCTATACCATCACATAATGCGACCTATCATATGCTATTGTGTCCCCAGGTGAAGATTGAGCTTCCCACCCAGCTTCATGAAAGACACCATCTTCTCTTCTCCTTTTACCATGTCACCTGCGACATCAATGCCAAGACCAATGCTAAGAGGAAAGAAGCTCTGGAGACCCCAGGTGGGGATGGTGGTAGATCCATAGAACTAGGATTCAGCTAACATCCATACCAGTTTATACTGTGGTTTGTCTTGTCCACCATTCAATATTCAGTGTTTTGAGTGTGTTTTGTGTATGTGTATGTGTGTGTGCTTTTTTAGTGGGGTATTCCTGGCTGCCTCTCCTCAGAGAAGGTCGTCTGGCATCTCAGGAGTTCAACATCCCTGTCTCCTGTAACCTGCCTCCTGGATACCTGGCCATCAAAGAAACCAGCAATGCCAAGGTAAAAGGGAGAGGGCGGGAGGGAGAGGGACAGGGGGTCTATGAATATTTATAATAACAATTTTAAAAAACTTAATTTGTGTTCATACTCCAGCTGTCTCCTTCTCTCCATCTTACAGAATGGAGCAGACGTGAAATGGGTAGATGGAGGAAAACCCATCTTCAAAGTGTCCACCAATGTTCTCTCCACAGTCTACACTCAGGTAAGACTGTCATCTGGGTTTCTGCAATCTCCCCCATGTCAGTCGAAACTCCATTGAAGTTCATATGACCAACAAACACGTACTGTATTGAGCAGTTCAGTCTCAGCTTTCTCTAAAGCAATTAAAATGGAAGGGGTCTGTCTGTCTGAGTTCCAAAAAGGGCATACAATGACCATCAAATGTTTCTAAACAACATATCCAAGTGTTTTGTAGCCAAACAATTGCACTGTGAGCCCCAAAAGCCTCATCAGCATTATTCTAGGTAGAAGAAACGGTAACTTCTTCTTGTGTAGTATGGCAACCGAAACAAGGAAACGGGCTGATTCTGTTTAGAAGGAGGTTGGGGGCGGTGCACGTTAGCACAGCAAGCTCTCTATTGGCTGGTGATTTGTAAATAGGATGAGCCAATGTCCCTGTTTTGGTTGCTATACTACACTAGAAGAAGAAGTTACCGTTTCCACTACCTAGAATAAAGCTACATACTAAGGTATATTAGGGGTGGGACGATACAAGTAACTCACGATACGATACTGTGACGATATTTGGCCCTCGATAATGATAATATCACGATACACGATATCTGCGATAATCAATATATTGCAAGACATTTAATCTACGATACATCACGATATCTGTGTAACTGAAGAAGAAAAATACCCATAAAAAGGCAAAAAGCAGGAATTATGTATTTATTCACAGAATTGACATGAAAGCTTATCAGATTCTTTAGTGTGCATCACAAACTGGCCAATCGTACATTAAACAATGTACAACAAATTCCATAGTGCCTCTTTAACACACACTGACCGCAACTTGTCCACGACTCCATGTGTTAAGTTAAATGTTTAAAGGAAGTGGAAGGATACAAAATAATACCTCACTAAAATCTCTTGTGCAAATTAAGTTTACAGGAAAAAAATGTTTTAATAAATAGATAAATGTGCTTACAGTGCTTAACAACTTACAAGCATAA
>OMLI01022605.1:0-11918 GCA_900302605.1 Rondeletia loricata
TAGCTAGCGGGCGGGCTAGCGTTGGGTGGGACTTTGTTTGCAGGCTGCACGCCTAGTAACTTGCCGTGGCTGGAGATTGGACAGGGAAGCCACGCCGTTTTTAGACTCTATGTCTCGTTTTTTCTGGTCAACCTCACATAGCAATACCACCAGTAACCACTAAGACAAGGATTGTTGTTTGTTGACAAGGATTGATAACATTTTATTTTAGGAGCCGCAAATGTAGAACATTTCTTTTGTAGCTAGTTGTGTTCTTTCTGTTTAAACAAGGAAATGAATGTAGGCTAGGCAGGCATCGCCTAGTTACATTGCACATCACATAGTAACCACTAGATGGCAACATACAGACAATGATAGTTCCTTAGGCTACAGAGAGTGACGCGGCACACATTAATGCACCACTTACGTATGACAAAAGCACGTAAGTGCTTGCACTAAAATAACCCATAAAAATGCACTGGAGGGCGTGGTGTTTGGAAAAAAAATGCCAACACATGAATGTACGAGAGGACTGAGGCCGATCGGCAGCCAGAGAGAAGTCGCCCATGGAGTCTCAGACAGTGATTCTGAGATTCATTCCAGAATAAAACTAGATGCTGCGGCTGATTGGACTATGATATTCAGAGGCATTTTTATTATTATTATTATATTTATCATACATCATCATTATTTTGGGGGGGGAATCGCCTGTGGCTCAGGGAGGGCGACGCACAAATCGTCATAATCAGTCAGCCGTCCCTGCTGTAGGGTGCTTTGGATAAAAGTGTACAACAAAGGGCAAAATAAAAAAAGATTACAATGTCTTTTGCACCTGACATGGCATACTGCAGGCTATTATAACTGCCAGGGTTTGCATTTTTTCTCATATAATGTTACTCAAATAAAACAACTTATTATATGTGTATTGCACAACTGACTGAAATTAAACTGATTATCAATTCATTATTGCTGCTAGACTAAACCTTTACTAAGCCTAACCCCTGTTAAACGCATAGCCTATATTGCATTAGATATCAAGTGCTATTTTACCCTTGACCCCCATGCATGCCCACTTCATGTTTTTGTTCTAAATATAGACTATTTGAAACATTTCATTGGCTTTTTGTTGTCAGTTGTTTGCTAAACAGTTGTCAATTAATCATACTTACCCGTGTATATGTTTTTGTTTAAAAAGTTTTAAATAGTTACTTTTATTTCGGCGCAATAAATACAAGGCTACTTAGGCCAATATGTGCAGAGATGTTTTCACCCAGCACAGAGTGTATGGTAAATAAAGCATAGACCTAACTTCAGTGAGTGCCGTTCAATCTATTATATTTCATTACAGAATGTAATTGTAACAATTTTATTTAGCAAAACTGCTTGTAGTCCCTCATCTTGCAAGCTCACCTAAAAGTGGTGGCTAAATCAGAGTTTCTGCTGCTACATTTCACACAGCTGCATTCTAAAACTTGCCACAGACTGATTTAAAGTTAAATAAATCCACATTGCTGCATAGATCAGTGTCAGAATCCACAGATACCGCTTACATGAAATCAGTATTGACCCAAAATTCAGAGCATCCCTAATTACAGTTCAGCTGAAAATTCTGTATTATTTTTTGGGAGCATAAGATCGTTAACAGTATATTACAGTAGATTTGTTGTGCCTGAGAACTCAAAGTTAAATGACGTGCATTTTCTCTAACTGTAATTTTTTTGTGCCACGAATGTGTCTAAACCAGGAGTCGGCCACAGCTGATCTGCAGTCACCTTTGACCCCAGAGAGCATCAACGGTACAGATGATGAGAGAGTCACACCAGACACACCTCAGCACACTGAGGCCAGAGCAGAGCCCTCACAGAACGCACTGCCCTTCTCACACAGGTAAACCAGACAAGGTCCTGAAGCTCAGAGCC
The DNA here is from genome assembly GCA_900302605.1 of Rondeletia loricata. NCBI lineage: Eukaryota > Metazoa > Chordata > Actinopteri > Beryciformes > Rondeletiidae > Rondeletia > Rondeletia loricata. The sequence goes on from OMLI01022605.1 coordinate 1,899, forward strand.
GAGAGGCTCAGACATTGTTCATCTCAGTACAAACGGTGATCAGTGGTGATGGAAAAAGACCAAACTAGGTAGAAACAAAGAGGCAAAGTGCAAAGCAAACTGTGTCTGTAAACTCTAATCACCAAATATTTTACTTTCTTTTATTAAAGTTTTGTTTTGAGAAGGCGTTCTTAGCGCCTTTCATTCAGTTTTCCCTCTGTTAAAATAAGTATTCTATGGTTAATACATCCTGAGCATGGAAGTCTCACATTCAGCACTGTAAATGAGAGATTTACTCTTTAGAGTGCTGATTTAAAATGAAATGGGCACAGTACAGCACAGAGCAGTAGAGTCCATGCTGGTTGTGTCGATTCATTCATTCATTATTAATCTGGTCCCCAAGCCCCTGGACAGCATTAAAACATTACATTAAAACACTGTGTTTGCTTCCTATTAATTATGAACTACTAAATGAGTAGAGATGCATTTGTGCATCACATCCTCTGATCACACTCTCCAAGGTGTCAACTTTGCCTTGGGGTTTATTAATGCATTCATGATTATTTATTGTCGTGTTAAGCACATTTTTGTTGATGAATTTCAGCCAGGCAATATAAATCTTAGTTGGCGAATATTTAACTCATCAATTTATGACAGGATGTTATAAAATGCTGCCAAACAAGTTTACATTAATGCTTTGATATTGCTTGTTGTTTCCTTTTTTACAAATACAAATAAGTCAGACACATGAATCAGATATCTTGTTCAGCGATTCTTTTAGTTACAACAACACTGTGCTACCACAGCACTTTGGTGTTAACAGGTGGAGTTTTTAAAGTCAACGTTGCTTACTCACTGCTGTTGTTCATACCCCGCACCACTCTACCCGAGCACCTATAAAGCGGAGAACCTGGGACTCACTTCTGCATGGGCTTAACATAGTGTAGTATAATTCATAGGCAAATATATCAATTAAATTAAGACGTGAAAATAACAATGGTGCAATAAAGTTAGTTCCCTAAGGTGTTTATTTTTATGGAATAATGGGTGAAATGTAGAAAAACAGAGACACTATAGGCATAATAGTCCATAATCTACAACATAACACAATATGCACATTAGCCCAATATTGAATGCAAAGGGGCGATAAAACATGTATTTTCAATGTAAGCTGAAGAGCAAAGAGCTAATGAATGTGGCATCTAAAGACTAAAGCATTTATTTTCATAATTGAAGTAGGCTGATTTTGATGCAAACACTTACAATTCACTGTAGTAGTAAACTCATGTCCTCAAATTTGCCTTTGATGAGGTACAATCTTAAGATAAAAGGTTCCTCAAGAGGATTTGGGTGTAGTTTTGTAGGATTGGTAATGCACAAACTTGAATTAATAAAAATGTAACCATGTAAATATCACTTTGTAACTGTAGTGAGGTAAATTGTATATTGTCTATATAGCGTTCACACCAAGCAAACTCTGGAGCATTTCCTCCTTTAGTTCGGTTTGTTTGGCCTGGTGAGAACAGTGCCATTCGAATTCGAGTGGCACCAAATAACCGCAGTGAGATGCCTGAAAATGCGGGTCTCTGTTCTCTCCAAGAGAACTGCAGTGCGGTTTGTTAGGAGTGAGAACATAGTCTGAACCAACCACAGGAAACTACCCCAATACACAAGGGTTTATGGGTATAAGGAGTCGGAGGTTGACATCTGATAACCAGCAGTTACTCATGCCTAGCATAGTCTAGCATAACAAAATGAACAGTGTGCAAACTGCAGTCTGGACTGATGCTCATATTCAGGAATTTCTTCATGTGTTCTTAACTGGTATGAACACCAGAGAAGGGAAATGCAGCAGATAAGTCCATCATGCTTAGCTAAAGTTACAGGGACTGGAATTGGATTTCTTTTGATTCCCCCGCCACCAAAATCTCTAACCTGGTAGGATGACAGGTTACCAAAAGTCGGTCCAATAAATGAGCTACTTGTGACTTGTGTCCATGTGACTTTTGTTTACAAGGCCTGGTCGCTTATAATTGGGCATGTGAACCTAAACGAACCAAATCCAAAAATGCTTCAAATTGTGATTGTGTGATTGCACCCTTAGTGTTTGCAGAAATTTGCTTTGGGCTTAGAACATCTAACTTATCAGCTGATGAGTAGTCCAGCAAGAAGGTCCTGGGTTCGAACCTTGGCCGGAGGGCCTTTCTGTGTGGAGTTTGCATGTTCTCCCCGTGTTTGCGTGGAGAGGTGGTTTCCTCCAGGTACTCCGGTTTCCTCCCACACCAAAGACATGCATGCTAAGTACTCCTGCCAGTGGCCTTGACCAAAAGGCACTGGCATTAGAACTGGAGTTGGTCCCCGGGCGCCTGTCGGGCTGCTCACTGCTCCTGACTAGTTAGGATGGGTTAAATGCAGAGACAAATTTCGTGTATATGTAAAAATTTACATGACAATAAAGAATTCTTCTTCTTGTTCTTTTTCTTCTTCTTCTATCCCGTGAGTTTCTCAGTAGTAACTGCTTCTTCATCTCTTCCTCACATCCCTTCAGTTCGTCCAGCATCAACAAGCACTGGGAAGCGGAGCTGGCAGCACTAAAGGGGAACAACGCCAAGCTGACGGCGGCCCTACTGGAGTCCACAGCCAACGTCAAACAGTGGAAACAACAACTGGCTGCCTATCAGGAGGAGGCTGAGAGGCTACACAAACGGGTATCACTCAGTGACCACCCCAAATAGAGCGACACACCTCAAACCAAACGAGTACAGACTGTACAGTCCCGCAGTGCATTTGTGGTGATGACATATAGACCTTTATTTAGTTTATCTAGTTTATTTGAATGTGATCTCAGCTCTCTGGCTCCTTAGTTGATCCTCTGACTTCATCTCTTCTATGGAGAATACAGTAATGTTAGGCTACTTGGCTTGCTAGTTAACATTAGCAACTGAACTGGGAGCAAACATGGCTTATAACATCTTACATACATATATTGAAGTACTTTATACAACATTCAATGTGCTTTATTTTAAAATGCCAGAGTATGTTTGTCTTACAATCCTATTAACATTTTTTGGTATTTATATCACCTAAATATGGTCTATTAGTTTGCATGGACACCAGCCAATGCACATGAATAGATGAAGAACCCCAAAGTACGTTCTTCTGTCATGTGATGTCTTTAAATTAATTTGCATACGAGAAGAGGATTGGCAAGTTTTGTGAAAAATTGCAGCTTAGATGTGAAGATTCTTAGTTAAACTAACATTTATACCATAATACAATTTGTACTTCCTTTTATGAATTAGATACTGCTCAATAAAGAACAGACATGATTATTTTTACCACACACACCCAGGTGTAGAGGAGTGAAGTGTCTCACCCTGACTGACTGACCTGAAATGTGTTCTAGCGGTGCGGTCGTGATGTGATCCTGTGTACGCACAGGTGAAGGTAAATGGGTGTGTTTGTACTTCAGGTGACGGAGTTGGAGTGTGTGAGCGGTCAAACAACAGTGATCAAATCTCAAAAGACAGAACTCAACCAAACAATAGAAGAGTTGGAGTTGGCATTGAAGGCCAAGGAGGAGGTATGTTCCGTGTGTGTGCGTGTGTGTGTGTGTGTGTGTGTGTGTGTGTGTGTGTGTGTGTGTGTTCTTCTTCATCTTATTTGTTCCTAAAATTAGTTATTTCTGTCTGTAATGACTTCCAGGAACTGGAAAGGCTTAAAGCAGAGGTGGAGAATACCAATGAGTTCCAATCTCAAAAAGACTCCCTGACACAGAAACTACAGGTGAATAATACACTATACTTATAGTAACACCTAGAGCTGGTTCATCACAACTGATTGATTGACTTCCTCCATCGTCCCTTCACCTCCCTTGCTATCGCCAAACCCCCTAAAGCGTCACTCAAGCCATTCATAGTACACAGAGTGGCTCTCGACTCAAATAGGTCAAATGTCTTTGCCACATTCTATATCCTGTTCTACAATTTTAATATTTTCTCACATCATAATTGTGCAAGACACATCTGTGTTTTACTGGATTTAATGATAAGAAAGACATCACTTTTAAAAATTTGGAAAAGAGGTTTGCCTTGACATCATGACATATCCTAAGATGGCCCCAATGAAAAATTATCTATGCTTTCCTTAGCTGAAAACGCTTTTCTCTAACTCTTTCTCATTGAGACAGTAGTAAAGAGTTGAAGTGGTAAGCTTGGTGGTTTTGCCAAACCAACCCTTGTCATTTGACTTTGAAGTATTACCATAGTCTCTGTTATTTAGGCCTGCTAGAACGTCTGAATGAGAAAAGCATTCACCTATGAAACCTCAATGTTCGGGGGGAAAAAGCAGATGTTCTGGAGCAGTTTAAAAATCTGGGTTTCTGATCCCCCAACTTCTGACAGACATTTTTCCCCAAGGGGCTTTGTTTGCTGAAACAATAAATGTACATCTCTCTCAGGACACAGAGTCGAGGAACCAGACCTTGGAGGCCCAGCTGAGTGATCTGGAGCAGCGTTTGGAGAGCAACCAGATGGAGAGAGAAGCCTTTCGCAATAGTCTGCGCTCCCTGCTGGAGCTGCTAGACAGCAAGATCTTTGAGCTGACCGAGCTCCGTGATACCCTGGCCAAGCTCATTGAGGGCAGCTAGAGAGAACACACACACACACACACACACACACACACACACACGCACACACACCACTGCCCCCCATCACCACCACCACGCCACGGTAATGCAGCCAGTGCTCAGAGAGCCACAGAAATCACCTGCATACTGCATGTTGGCACTCACATTGTCATCAACAAATAAACGCCTTGAATTCTCTTATTTAGACACGTATACACGTATAATAAAGTATGTTTACACACAACTTTATGCATAACGCTACACACACATTAAGCTACATCCATATATTCACGTTCAAATCGGTTCACGTTTACAATAGCCTACTAAAGAGGCTTTGCTCGGACCATGCCTTCCCTCCACTCCTCTACCCCCTCTGGAATATTCTTGACTCTGACTGCAGATGAACTCCTGTTGTACTCTGAATTATCTATTTTTGTCTCTTCTTTATCTGACTAGCATTCCATTGAAGAGGACATATAATTGTTTTATTTTATTTTTTTGCTTTCCTTCAATCATGAAGACTGTTAAAGAAGACCCAGTGTTTTGAGCTTTGCTTTGGTGCATTCTGCAGTCACCTAGAGTTGATGATTGTTAATGTCTCTTTCTTCCCCACCTTCTTTTTCTCCTCCTTGCGTTCAGGTTTTTGTTTTGTTTTGTACTATCAGTTGCATTATTGAAACCCATGTCAAGACGGATGTCATTGTCAGCCAAATGAACATTCGAGTCAGATGAGAAAGATTCAGTTTGACTCAATCACTCTTGTTCTGTCAAGCTTTTACCAGACTCTGAGATCATTTAATTTTGCCGTTTGAACTTTGGAGGGTGACAGGGGGTCGAATGTCATTAAGAGATGACTTCCTGGTGAATGCTACCAATGTTCCCCTATGACTTTGATCCACTGAGGGATTACCAAATGTGGCCGGGGAGGACATCCTTATCTCCTACAATAAATGAGCAATACAAAAAGGGAGCATCAGAAGTAAAACACTTTTCAGTCTCACTTTCAGGTAATTTACTCCTCTCTCGGATATGTATGCGACAAGTTTAGATCACAACCAAGGTGGGGTTTTATTCAGCTGTGGCTACAATACAGTCTTTCTTTCTAAACACTTTTTTAAGAATACTACTATAACAAATTCATAGTGCACTTGTAAAAATGGAATTGTATGTATGGGTGAATCGGATTATTTTGTTTTCTTTCCCCTCTTGTTTTTGTTGCGACTTGAAGTGCAATGATTGAATCCCATGTTTTTGTTAATTTATTACTGATGCTAAAATAACTGTTATTGAAGATAACTATGATTATCATGAAAGTTAACAAAGATGTTTTCTTTCTTTACATCTCATTTTCACTTAATCTTTTTTAATGTCTGGTATGTGGGTGTCAAGATAGTTTTTTTTAGTTTTGGAAAAACTGGCAATATTTTTGAACTATTTATCAAAGGAAATGAAAATATAGATACTTGTATAGCAGCTGAGGGTTGGATTTGCAGAAAAACATTATTTTGCCAAATATGTTTTCCTGTAGATATGAATTTTGCTGATGTTGCCTTTGGTACAAAGATGCATCAATGGTAGCTAACTGCGGTACTTTTTTGTGGGGTTTACTATTGCCAAAAATTCTATGATGTTAAAAGAATATAATAATGTATACCTGAAGAACACTATTTAAGGGCTTGTTGTTGGTTCTGGTACATTTGGGAGACTTGAATGGGTTTAGCGGTGACTTTATCACATTTAAATTACGAATCGTAATATTACAGCTTCAAAGGGAATAACATTTGAATAAAAGTTTTAAATGTTGATTATACCACATACTTAAACACAATTGTAATTTTGAGTTTATAGTAAAACAAAAATAAAATAAAAACAATGTAATGTGTCATTCTTTCAGCCTTATAATTTTATCAATAACCAGATTACCACTTCTCTAGTGCTTTAACACACATGACTGTGTACAGAGAATTACTGTTGCTCCATTTGTGCCAACAAAAGCCTGGTCTGGTTTGCCCAAGGACATTTAAAATAATGTCTTAATACAGCAAAGAGTATTCAAAGAATAAAACAGGAAAACATTTTGGTGCTTGGTTTTATTTTGAAGGGGAAAATATAATTGGGATATAGAAAGCAGAGGAATGGAATGGTACGAAAAGATGCAAAATGCAACAAAAAGAAAACCTTATAAAGTACATTTACATTTGTATGGTATTGCTTTAAAAATCCGTATTTTATTTCTTAAAATATGAAGTTTTTAATAAATACTTCAATACTTTTAAGCATGCTGATATATTTTCATGATTTACATTTCATTACAGTATCATTCATATGACATTTTTCAGTTTAACAAATTATTGCACTTACGTTGTGATGGGTTTGTCTTGAAACCAGTCACATGCATAAGGTCATACAAGTCATGGGTTATAGGTCAAACTAGTGTTAGCTTGAGGGAGTAAAAAAATTAATCAATTCACGATTTGGAGTCTACAAACGTCTAACAAAGATAGGTAAAAAAAACACAATGGCATAATAAGCCCAAATACAATGAAAATGGACAGAGCAGTGAGTGATGGGAGTAACGATTACTGAGCACTCAAATGTCTGCTCCAAGGTCTACAGTCGCATGATCCAAAAAAACACCACTATTAAAGATCTGTGAGGATGAATGAGATTGATTACATTTTGAACAATTGGAATCACACAGCCCGAGCCATGACGTTGTTGTGCTGCATGCAGAAAAGCTTAGTGTTAGGACGATTGATTGAGAGCTCTCCAAAGCCCAAATACATTTAAAAACACTTAAAATATCTAGTTGGACAGCAGTTGTAAGTCCATTTGTTTTCAACAGTGCATCTTCAATTTAGCCATGATACTCAGTGTATGACTTTTAAAAAATTATCAATACAGAAGAAAGTGAGTTTTCAATTTTTCAATTAAAGACAGGTTTGACACAACTCATACATAAGAGATTGGTATAAAATCACACAAGACAAACTTCCACCTCCAACAAACACCTCCAGTTAAATTAATAATGGACTTGCACGGAAAAGATCTTTGAAAACAAGGCAGTGGAAAGAGACAGACTCTCTCAGGCTAAAATGACTAAAATAAATATAAACATCACATATGATCCCCAATGTTGTCAGGTCTGGAGAGCTGCATGAGGCTTCTGTTACCAGCAGAGGGCAATGATGCCTCAGACACACCTCGACCACCTCACTCTATCACTCAATCCCACAACAGTCAACCCTGATATATAGGCTTCGGTTTATTGAATTTCAAACTTTCTGTGTATAATGTAACCAAAAATTTGGGAATATTATACTTACTTCTGCATTTAAACAAGTATTTGAAATAGGGTGAAGTTGCCCTTCAACACCGATTGAGTCAGCTTTAATATTTCCCCACTAATGGTTAGAGACCCCATAAAGATAAGAGAAGATGCGAGGAGTAAAGCCTTCATAATGCACTGACTAAGTTACACTAATTATAACAAAATGTCGGACAAAAAAAATCATATTTCACTACTATTTATTGCCACCTCCTCAAACAGTAATCAGTTTTTACCAATGGGCATTTAGCCAATACTGTCACCTTGTACTAGCAAAACACACCCTATATTTCCTTTTTGTCAGAACCATTCATCATGAACTGACCTCCGATGTTTACTTTATGGGGTCTTGAAGATTGATAAACTGGTAGGGGAAGCTGATCCCTAGGCAGCACTCAAGAGCATCTTCACCATGGAGCCCATTATTCATCAGGGGAATCATATCCAGAAATTAAAATATTAAATTCATCCATGATACCATCTGAAACAAAGTGATAGCAAAAACAGCCTATAATAGAAAACGACCAAAACTGAGACCCTAGATTCAAGTATATGTCAGTATGTGCTGGGGGTGGAACGGTATATTTCAAAATACTGACCTGGTCAGTATGCCATCCTCGAAAGAGAATAGGTATTAGACGCGCATGTCAACAGGTTACGTTCGGTTTAACCATGAATAATGATTTGGAAAGACTACAAGATAATAGCTAACCGCTGTCTGTGTGCTAGTATTTTCATAGTGAATTTACTGTCATACGTGATTGGAAATACCAATTCTGTTAGCTGCAGATTCAAGCTACTTCTTACCTAGTTAATGTTACACTGGGTAAGCTGTATGGATGCAGCCAGCAGCTAAGATAACTACTAGCCTTCTTCACTGGCTCGCAAATTCTTCAAAAGTTCGAGCTGCTACAACTCTGATCCTGTGTGGGCTATCTGATATGTGGGCTGCGGAGGTAAACAGTATATATGCATAATATCCTGGCATGAACTTTCTCACTTAAATACTGTAGTTCTATCAGCTATAGCATCTTAAGCTATAGCATCAGGTGGTATAGTTTCAAATTGAGCTTAATATCACTCCTCCAAAATTCCTCCATTGTGTTATATCAATATATATTTCACTACCTGTATCTATTTGAAGTGAAAATGCTAAAATTAAGACAGTTAAAATGTTTGTTTTGCCAAATACACAAATTTAGTGCCCGTTTAGGCATTCTTTCCACCATGGTAATGAAAATGTACCAAACTGTAAACCCAAAACCAAGGTATGTAACCAAACCATGAAAAGTTCCACCCCAAAGATGTACTAAATTAAGGATATGGGAATAGTCCTGTTCTGCATACATTTTTATACATTTCTATGTACTGCAATTTATAGTACAATATGGTTATCATGTAGTAAATACTTTAATGTATGCAGCACAAGCACTCAGTAACGGTCTGAGTCTAGAGGTATGGGGTTCCACTGTCAATGTGGGGAATGTAAAAACAAAATCAGTCAGTCCCCTCAAACCAAAAACAAACCCATCACAGCAAGCTACAGTATAACTCTCAGACTTGTGGAGTGACATAATGAGAGGTTAGAGGCAGGGGAAGGAACCGGTTCAAGGAACGAAAACGAAAACCGGAAAAGAACGATATTTTGCGACGAACAGAAACATAACCAGAAACGAAAGTGATTTATTATGTTCCGGAACATAACCATTATTAATAATACACGTGAACCGGTTAATAACGTTATTTTTTCGTTCCCGGATATTGGGGAGGATAGCGTCACTTTTGCTTCCGTAAACAACCAAAACGTCAGTTTTGCTACAGCCGATTGCCTATTTTACAGATACATTGATAGAGATGGTGGCCGTGTTCACAACGATCATCTGTGCAGATATCTGAGCAGACTCGCTGAGCTTGTTCACAGGGATCATCTGTGCAGTTATCTGTGCATATTCACTGAGCGTATTCACAGGGATCATCTGTGCAGATATTTGCGCAGATTGCGCAGATATCTGCACAGATGATCCCCGTGAACACGTCCAGAATCAGAATCCCCTGCCATTCACTTTACTAGGACAGAACTTTTGAG
>OMLI01022616.1:0-11125 GCA_900302605.1 Rondeletia loricata
TGCCACAAAATTAACCGGCCAGAAAAAAAAAAAAGAAGAAAAGTGGGTGGACATGGAGTCTGATGACGCATAGAATTCCTGCGGGAAATCAATGTAGAAAGAAACCCAACAACTGGTATAAGCCGCCCTCTATGGGGGAGGCTTAACTAGCCCGTGTCTGGCCTCGGTCAAGGTTTTAGAAGACTGGTCTGCATTACTTGTAGCTGTATGTATAGCTTCCATTGCATTATCACACTGGCCCATCTTACCTGTCTGACCTCATCAAACTGTCCTGCCCCACACGCACCCTCTGCTCCTCCAGCTCCATCTCTCTCCAGCAGCCCCGCTGCAGACTGAAAACCATGGGAGCCAGGGCCTTCAGTTGTGCTGCTCCACGACTGTGGAATACACTTCCAGACCCTATCAGACAAGCGGAGTCCCTCTTCACCTTTAAAGCCCTCCTAAAAACTCACCTTTTCAAACTGGCATATAAGGACTTATGTTGATTTTGTTTTTGATTCTGGTCTTCAATGACCTTACTTCCTTTTTTATCTTTTTACTACTTTTTGTTGTCCAGCGCATTGGGTTCGAGAAATGCGCTTTATAAATCTGATTCATTATTATTATTATTATTATTTCCAATAACTCCTTTTGTAGGTTTCTCTGTCTGAAAGGGCGAAGAGTTATCAAGTTACGTAATGGCAGCGATTCCTAGAATTTCACTTCTCCGGTTGTGATGACATAAGTTGTTCCGTCTCTACGACAAATGTTTAGTCGTCTGATTGCGTTGATGCAATGTTGTAGCAACGTAATTTGGTAATTTGGTCATCAGTCAAAGACACATCAAAGTGAACTGAGGGACTAAATTTGCCAAGCCCACGCATACTCTCAAAGGATAATTGATCAAATTAATCAAAATCCTTGGATCAGGAGGCAGGAAACAGATAACACAAGAAGACATTCTGTGTTTGAGCATCAGCCTTTAGTCTATGAAGTGCGTTTATGGCACAACGTACTATGCCTTTGGTGTGGGTTCATCCTTAGTGATGATGTCAATACATGTTGAAGAGTGTGGTGTAAGTGCAGATCTTTTCTTGTGGATGGTGAGGGAAGTGGGGCCTGCTTTGTTCGATGTGTTTATCATAGTTGGTGTGAAGTGGGTGAAGAAGAAAAGATCTCTATTGCTGAAGACTGAGAGTCTTTATCCTTTATCCATTTGTTTTTTGTCCATATCATTCACTCCTTACTTATGGAGTTTTGTTGTTATTAGTTTCTGTTATCCAGTTATCTTTCTGTTTGTTCCTTTGTTTCATTTGAAGTGAGATGGTTTTATAAGTTCCCTGTTCTCTTGTACAACCTGAGCAATCTGTTCTGTTCTGTTCTTTAAACTCTACAACTACTTAATTTGAAATGTACAGTTGGATGGTAAAAAAAAAAAGAAGCTTCATTAAAAACCAACAAAAGATCACACATCACATGTTTTAATACAACATTTAAAAACATACCTTTAAGAAAAAAGACAGATAAAAAAGAAGTTTGTCAACTTGTTTTTTTCTCTTTAAAAAAAAACTTTTGGAGTACGATATTTTTATAAGCCCTTGGGGTTTTGTTTGCCTCACTCGCACAGTTTGCATTTTTTCTTCTTTTTAGTTTTTATCAAATGTATGTGAAAAAGACACTTTAAAAACATGAGCATGGCATGAGCAAAATGCAAAAATAAGGCTGACTTGTTTGCCTCTGAATGTCTAACCAAGGTCAGTGTAGTCACAATGATCTTGACCTCGCTACCTGTTCCTTTGTCATTTACACTGGTTATTTTCAGAAGCAAAACAAACCTTACTTCTGATGGCACAAAGTGGTGGCAATTCAATTAGTCTGACAATGTGTTTTAGCTTGTACAAAGGCAACAAAACAACAACCATATGCTAGTCAGGACATCAACACAGCGTTTGTTTGTGATGGAAAAAGCCAGGAGAGCAAACACCAGGGTCTCATTATTCCAAATATATTACTTGATGTAGGGACAACTGAAATGGTCCCACACCACTTGAAAGTATGAGCTGTAATGGATTGCGTGTTTATCACAGTGACAAAGTCTAGGGAGAACAAAAATTGTGTTGTAACCAATCCAAGTGTCTTTAAAACATCACAAGATCTTACGAAATGATTGACACAGACCTCCGCCTTCAGGTTTTAAAATTCAATTTCAAATCTCATTGTGTCTTTTGGAAGGCATTGTTATACTGGAGAGTACTCTTTATAGCTTCCAGCCTCATCACCAAGGGCCCTGAAAGCCATGAGTTCGAATTAAGATGAATTTGTAATGTAATTGTAAATTTGCCCTATGAAACAAATTTGCATTTGCATTTCTACCATCCTCAATAGTTGAAAATGATGTAGGACAGTGGGTTGATCCACTCTGAACAAAGGACGTCTTGACAAACGTCTGTCCTTGTTTGTTCCTCTGCCTCAGCATATTGTCTGAGAAACAATGGTAGACATATTTTCCCTGAGTAAAGATGTGACACTGTGATAAAATTACTGACTGTAGAAAAAAAGTGAAATTTTGGACAAATGAAACATGCATATACGTCATTTTGAAATTATGTGAAGATTATGTTCCTCCACCATTGGATTATGTAACAATAGCATTTTCAGCTGTTGGTCACATGAAAAAGTTAGCTAAGTTACGTTTAGGTAAGTAAAACAACTTAGGTTAAGGTTTGGGGGAGGCTTTGGTCATGGCTAAATAAGAAAAACTTTAGCAGTAGAAATCTTCTCGGTATGAGTTGGGAATCAAACCCCAGTCTTGCTCCATGCATGGAGCATGTATTTGCATTTCAAGACATTGTGCTCATTTCACAACATTTCTGGCGATCAGGCTGCACAAAATGCACAAAATGTGACAGCACAAAGAAATCAAGCATGCACCGATGGGAGGTAAATAGAAATATTCTAAGTTATGGGGGCATTGCAGATGTTGCCTATCCTGCCACTTGGACTGTACTGACTTAACGTGTACAATAAGTAGTGATAAAGTTTCATTTTGGCATTAACATTTTTTCACTTACTATGCCTGCTGAGAAGACTGGCTAGTTTGGAAGTTTGATGTTTGGATAAACAAGATTCAACTGACCCTGACTATCAGTATGGTAACTGCAAAAGGGATTGCTCAGTAAAACTGGCTGAAGTGAAACCACACTTTAAAAAATTATAAATTCAATTGTATGATTTGCCTATGGTGAAATACATCACACATCTCTGAGCCTTTGTATTCATTCATTCATTCACACCACACTTCACTTCCTCACGCACTAGCTCACTCGTTCACGAGTCAGCACAATCATAAAACCTCCTAGATTGAGGCAGGAGAAATAAGGGCTCTGACAGCACCTTTTAATGCACCAAGGAGGGACTTCACTTCCCTGGCCAGATGTACTTCACCAATACAGTGCATGTCAAAGGTAGTTATAGCTCTTGGAGACCTGCGTCAGAGACAGGAAGAGTCCCCTCAAAGCCAGATTTGGCTCCTCTTGGTAATTGATGATATCAAGGTTAACGGAATCTCAAAGCCAGTCTTTTGCAACACCAGAGACCAAACCTTTGAATCCCTCAGGAAAACTTTTAACATGTATAGAATATATTAGCGTCCAAAAGGTGTTTAGTGAGGAATACCTTTTGTCTTGTGATACAAGATTTTTAATGTAGACTGTCTACATCTTGACATCCATGTTCCTTCATGTGAATTTAACAAAAACAACATCAATCATGCTGCTTGGTGTGATAAATGTGTTGTTGTACTCAAATTTAAGAGCACACGCAAACACATACGCACACACACACACACACACACACACACACACACACACACACACACACACACACACACACACACACACACACACACACACACACACTCACACACACACACAGACATCAAAGGTCATGAAAGCCTGATCAACATGGTTATAAAACACATTATCCTCTCAGTGGAGAGTTTAGGGACATTTAAAAGGGCACAGGATTGATCAACAGCCTTAGCTAGATGTGGGTCAATATTAGCCCCTTGTGCCACTTAAATATAATTCTGACAATGTCTGAATATGCCTCTGGGGCTGACCTGTATGTTGTTTTTACTGCAAAATCTGAACAATTTATCAAGCTGTATTTCTAGTCTTTGCTAGGCGATAATCCCACCTTATGGCTACATGCATTTACGCTTATTTTGAACAGAATTTCAAAAGGTTACGACAGTGCAAGTCTGAACAGTGATATAAAACATGTTGATATTTGAAGTCTCAACACAATTAGCTGCTGAAATCCAGCACGTCTTTAAGGGAACTAAAAAAGGTAGTATGATGCATTTTCTGTGAATACATCATTGATAAATGAATTGTGATATAGCATATATAATTAATTCCTCTACCCACTGCCTTTCATTTCTAACTTACCATTCTACTGGCCTAGGGATCTTTTTTTAGACTTACAGCTTGGGCCAAAAGAAAGCATGAAAAGGGGCAATGATGGCATGGTTAAAGGCCTTTTGAGGGCAAGGGGATAGAGAGAAAAATAAGAATTCTACAAAACATTTTAAAACTGAATTAAAATGTATGACAATTTGACAGCCCAACATATACTGTACCATGGGATGACAGTACAAAAAAAAGTTTAGACATTACAAAGCACCTCAGACACTTTGCCATTACATAACACTGGGCGAATCCCAGTCTGTTAATACTGAGAATAGTCATGTAGCGCTGCCAAACAGACCATTTAATCTTTTTTATATTAGAACCTAACACTCTGAATGTATCTAACAGGTACTGGATGTGCCAAGACTTGCATTTTGTCACAGTTTTCTTTTTCACACATGAAAAAGCAAATAGTGTGTGTCCTGTGTGTCCTTAGCACAATCAGATATATCGGCAATTAGTGGAAGTTGACTTCCACCCTCTGTGGGACAAGGACAAATTATTCACAACTCAGTCAGGGGCGGAGTATTTTAGGACTTGCTTTCTTGGTGCATAGCACATTATAAAAATAGACTAAAATACGTTTTCAACACATTTTGTTTGCACATTATAAAAATACGACTAATGCTGTTTTCAGCCACCTGCTGTATTGCACACTCAGCTGAGTAAAGGCCCACAATGTAATAATTGACCATAACGTAATAACTGCCCGTAATGTAATATAATCAAATGTAATAAAGCCCATAACGTAATAAAAACCGAATAACGTAATAAAATCTTGAAGCTGTAACCTAATGATGTAATAACTTATGACTTTATTGACCATTTATTACATTACCACAGAATATCTCTAAGTGCCACAAAGCCTGTTACAAGGTATTCCTCAGCATCAGAGAGTAGCACAGAGTACATCAAAGTATTTAACAGAGACCCTCAAATAATCACAAGGTGTACTGGAAATTATGAAAAGCAGCACAAACCACAGCATGAAGCATACTACAACACACACAAACAAAGTCTACACCAAAAAGAACAACACAGTAAATTAAAAGACATTTTAGACTATTATTACATTAATGGTTTATGTTATTACATTATTTAGCAATAACATAATAAGTTATTACGTTACGGACAAAAAAGCGATTACGTTACAGGTTCAAGATTTTATTACATTATGGCCTTTACACGCCGTCCTGGTGGGGGATCCCTCTTTGAATTGGCCCGCCCAAGCTTTCTTCAATTTTATTTCCTGATAAGGTTTTTCTTGGGAGTTTTTCCTTGTCTTCACTGAAGGTTGGTGGTGCCGGGTAGGCTCGGCTCTGCTAGGTAGGATAGGTAGGCCTGTTATGTATTTTCAACATGCTATTTTGTTTCTCGTGCTTTGTTTGTTTCCTTGTGTTTCATTTTGTTGCATTCAGTATTGCATCATTTTGTTTAGTGATTGATTGTTGATTAGTTAGATCTAGGTAGGGTCATTTTCTATAAAGCCTGTAAAGTCCTTTGAGACATGCTTGTGATGAAGGGCTTTATAAAACTTGACTTGACATTTCGTTTTATAATTGCTCTGCAGATGGTGGGAAAATCTTGACAACATAGACAGACAGACAGACAGAAAGACTCACACGCACGCACGCACACACACACACACACGCACCACGCACGCACACACACACTGGGACAGAAACTGTGTAGACCAAAGCAAGGTGCACTCCACAAACTGTACCCTACTGTGCAAAGTAATAAAATAATTATTCTACGCTACTCTGACCCTATTAGCCTCGATGTCCCTCATTCATGTCTCATCTTTGCTGTTGTTGTTGTTTGTGCAGTATGGAAATGAAAATATCCCTCAATCAGTGCCCAAAATAACAGCGTGCTGCTGTACAGACGACCAGTGACGAAGAAGTGAGCCCGGAGAAGCTGTGTGGTGATGAAACAGCACAGCAGGGAGTCAATGATGATTTAATTTACACCTCTTCCCACACTGCCCAGGGCCCAGGCCTAACTGTTGCTGCCCATCCTAGCTACCATCCCAATTCTATGACGCATATGGCACCCATCACTCCATACATGTGGTTTCTGACTGGTATATCGGCTCAAAGCCCAGGAGAGGCCCTTGATGGCCGGCAGGGCTCAATACAAGGGACCAGACACCTCCTTCTATTAAGTGCCATGAGAATTGAATCATAGGCCTCAGTCACCCACACTGTCACAATGTGTGGCTCCAGTATGGACTCATAAGACGTCACAAGGAGCCACCTACTGTATTTTCTTTGGTTTGCCATGATGCTATTTGTATTCATCGCGCATGGAGTTGGGAGATGGAAAAAAAGAGGGCAGTGAACCTGTTGTTACGGGGACCTGAAGGGGATTTAATGGGTGTCAACTGTGTTTGGTCTGGCTGTGTTAATAGAAGGGGTAATTGTCAACACCTACATTATTGTTGTACAAAATGCTCATTCATGTGTAGGTGGACGTATTGCCAATTGTTCTGTTAGGCATGAGGCAATCACATTTGCCAAAATCACAAGGGGCTGATTGACAGACAATTTTTTAGAAGTTGGTGAAATAATAAAGAGCGTTGAGTCAATGTTCCTGAAAAAGTGACCTCTTCCATGGTAGCAAATTGAGCCTGAAATTAGGTCTGTGAGAGTTTTCAATCCCTGCTGTATGGAGTAATTGATGCACCAAATAACCTCAAGACCATTACCTTTATTTCCAAGGGTGTTGAGACCTATAGATCAGTGGATTTAGGACTGTGAGGGCGACTGCTTCAACTTTGTACTGAGATTACCTGTAATAATATTGCCTTTGTGTGTTTGAATAAAAATGACAGGTCGTGGTGCTGATATCAAAACCCGTAATGACATGACAGCTAGGTACCTGCTCAGTCCCTGACTCATGACTGGTATCACGATCCAATCTTTGATAGGAAGTAGATTTTTCTCTGTGGTCTTTAATAGCCAGATTTCATAGTATGGCTCAGGCACTGGTTTAGTTTCTTGCTGGGAAGCTGTTGCAACGATGACCTTTCTCCTAGGAGTTTTGCAATCGACTATAATATACTCTCTGTATTGATTTCAGTGACTGGTCATCTATATGAAGCAACAAATCATTTCTTTTTTATGATTAGTATATTTTTTTTTTTCATTATGGTTTAAAAAAAAATCCACAATCCAAACCACATAACAAAAAGATGAATGGTAAAAAAAAATTAAGACAAAGAGAAAAATACAAACAAAACAAAACAACAATAAATAAAAATACAAATGAGAAAAAAAAGGTGAGATAAATAGTTTAAGTTAATGTACTTATGTATACAGAAAAGCACATATGTGTACATCTATATAAAAGACACACATGTAAGCATATGCATATATACACATCCACACATCCACACATGCATATACATATATACACACATACATACATGCATACATACGTGCACACACATATACAAATACCTAAATATCACATATTAATCCAATGTATATATGTACCCACCTAAACACATATACATACACGTGTCGATATACCCACATGTACATACACTAAGCATATATAAATATAATTAGACACTAGGCATACACACTTCCTATATGCTGCTAGTATCCCTATCTGCCTATACTCCTATACACTAAAACGCTATCAATTATACTGTACCTTTAAATCTATCTATTCTTCCATCCAGTGCTGAGTGAATGTTATATATGCAGCTATAAATGCAATATATGTACATAAGGCTTCAAACCTCCTGAAAGATCACTTAAATACTGTACATATATACCGGAACATGAGTGAGTTATTTAAAACTATTTATCCAAGTCTTTACTCACGTACACGCACGTGCTTACATACTGTATAGTGTACCCGTCTGCATGTAGATATTTGCCCATGTATGATCAATATTATCTGTAAATTAAGGGCCCCACTCCAAGATGCAGCAAGGGAGGGACGAGAAAAAAATTAATAAATAAAATAAAAAAATAAAAACAATGCATTCACCTCTTCCTGCCAATAATACTGCCAATTATCCTCTCCAAGGTGTTATCTCTCTATGAGCAAAATTCTAAAGATGGACAAACACCAAGAATAACTCCACAGTGAATCTACTCTCATGCCAACAAGGATTCTGGTGTGAGAGGACGTCAACTCCCTCGGGTGGATTGCGTCCCAGCACGGAATGAGACCCTCCATATGTGTACATAGGTATACGTCACCACGTCAAAGATATCTACATGCACTGAGACAAATACAAAGTCTTAAGATAGGTACTTAAGCATTGTTATTGACCTGCGAGAAAAAAAACAAGCACACACAAGCACATAATTTGTAATATGCTGCGATTAGTTTGGCGCTAAATTGATGCACTTCAGATTAGAACCTGGGATCTCTGGCGTGGCAAATCTATGCTTTACCAACCGAGCTAAACTCAAAGTGATTTGGCTCATAGAGTCTAGTTTTGGGACCAACCGACTTACTGACTGACCGACTGACCAACAGAGTGACTAGCTGCTGGTCACAGCTAAATAAACTCAATATGCACACAAAAAAGCATAATCTCTTTTATGCAAGTAGGTCCAGTTGTATTTCTCCTTATTGGCTCCCCAGATAATTTAGAGTGTGCATATGTTGAGGTACAGTTCAGCCTTGCAGCATTGCTGATGGTACCTTCCATTTATAGTCCTGGCTGCTTATTTTTCCATATTTGCTCACAACAGTGCCTGACCAAACCAACTGCAAAACCAATCACTTAATCTGTGACGTACAACGCTGTCATTGTGCTATGATAATCTGTGTCCAAGCGAAAAAACAAGTCAGGTGCTAATGAAGGAACCAAATGCAGCGATAGCAAACATGTTAATGTGCCATTGACTGGTCCCTGAGTCATTCAGATCAGCTACCACCCTGACTCACTCTCAGCAGCGTTTGACACCAGTTCTGTCAATATCATTCTGCTCAAAAGGAATTCACTTGACTGCTGTGGAGCTTTGTGCTTGACAGGAAGTGGAGTATGTGAAGATCACCAGGTTATCACTGTGCTTCATTAGCCAGCCACATTTATAGAATATTCTGTTTTGAGGATTTGGCCAATTTCAGTGTTAAAGTTAAAGTTAAAGTTCAAGAAATATGAGGTGAAACGACTACTGTTCACCCAAGCACAGTTTGCTAAGGTGCTCAGGGTACAATCAAGTCCTTAAAACTTGTACACACTTAGATCCATGTTGTTTTCATTTAGATCCGTGTTTAAAAAAAAATTGATCTATGTGTGGAGAACTTTTCATTTCTTTGTAAAGTTCAAGAGAGAAAAATATAATTTAATTACATTCATTACAACATAAGTTTGTACACTTTAAAAGGTTTATCTGAAATGTTGATTTGAAATTAGTATTTAAACTACACACGGCGAACAAATCGTCTTTCTGAGAAAAAAAAAATTCTGTGAATGGCATTTTTCACTAAAAAGATGCCCCTGGGGGGAATAATACCCAAATTAATGCGAGTCAATTCATTTTCATGTCTTCTTAGCATAGGCTAAATGTCCTTACAAGCCAGTGTCTGCACAATCTTCATGAGCTTGTGACAACTATCACATCTTATTCACTATCCACCACTAACTGAACTCTGCTCAGCTCCTCCCTCAACAAGAGGGGAGCTTTTGAACCAAAATGCATGGATGTAAAATTTGTCATTAATAAAAAAAAAAAAAACCTGATTTGTGATATGTGACTATGTAATACGATAGTAGACAGATTATAAGTATAGATAGAATTTTTAGATGTTTGGTTGATTTTAAAAGCAGATATTGTTTATTTGCATAGCCTAAATATTATAAGAATTTCCCCCAAAATAATTGTAAGGTAAATAGTGCCAAAGTTTCAGCAATTCCAGTACAAATTAATGTTTTTATAGGAGAAGATTCCCTCTCAAACATGATCAAATAAAATATTTTCCCATTCTGTCACATCAAAACAAAAGATATAAGGGTGGGCATCTTCCCAGTTAGAGGTTTTGCCTACCTAACACAAACTAGACATTCCTCGTCACCCACAACACCATTTGTATCCCCCGCCACAGGTGTAACGCCTAGGCCCTGCTACAGATTATAATATATTTATGGCAAGTATGTATTATTATTATAAAACCACAATTTTTGACCCATACAACAGTCAAATATTGAACTATTTTCAAAATCTTCGTCTGGCGCCGTGTACTGAACCATATCTATATGCTATCACAATTTGAGAAGAGTCAGTCAAGAACTGTACTGTGCAGAGCATTCACAAGCTCCATGTGCCAAAATAGGCAAAAATTGCAATGTTTTCCCCCATAAAACGGTAAAATGGTAAGATATTTTTACAAATTTCATCTGAAATTCAATAGGGTTAATCCGTGTACCACTTTACATCGTGTCTGAACATTTTAAGTCAATCGGTTGAAGCGTTGAAGAGTGAATGTCCAGAGGACATCCCAAAATTTGACATTTTGACCCCTGATCGGGTAGCCTGGCATCGCCAGACTCAGTCTGGAAACTCTCAGTTCAATCTCCAGTTCCAGGGGGGCGTTACCGTGGGGCGCAGTTCAAAATGCCTATGGATGCAATTGGGCAGACCTACAACCAATCACAGCAATGAAACGTGTGACGTAGCTCAGAGCGACAGTCACTTTGACTC
>OMLI01022639.1:12137-22265 GCA_900302605.1 Rondeletia loricata
CTATAGAAATATTATAGGGATTTTTCGCTCTGTGTTTTTAGGCTGTATTTTAGCCTACCTATTTTTCTCTGGGTTTGATTGCTCTGTAGCTCTGTCTTGTCAGCTTTGTGCCTATTTATGAATACAGGCCTATAGTCTAATGTAACCTGATGCCAGGACCGTTTTCGCGAGCGGGATTTACATTGGGAGAAAGGGTGAATAATTGTTTCGGTTTTTTTTGTGTTTTAAAAAAATCTTCCTGGGCGGGTCCACATCTTCGGGCCGCCCAGGTAGAGCCTATGT
This sequence comes from Rondeletia loricata, assembly GCA_900302605.1. Lineage (NCBI taxonomy): Eukaryota > Metazoa > Chordata > Actinopteri > Beryciformes > Rondeletiidae > Rondeletia > Rondeletia loricata. The sequence continues at coordinate 12,420 of OMLI01022639.1, forward strand.
ATGGGAAACACTGCAATACAATACAGCGGAGGGCCTAGACACAGGTGCTTGTGATGAGACCATCAAACCAGGGAGGAGTAGGGCCGTGGCAAAGGGAGTGGACCGAGATGTAATTGGCCAAGGTGATCCTGAATGGGGTCAAATTTGTTCAATTCTGATCTGGACCACATGTATATGTGGTACAAAATCTGATCCCGAAGCATGCGGACCTACCTGAAAATGAGTAAATTTTACACCATTCGCTTGAGACAATTGACATATTTGGGGAGATTCCTCAATTCAGTCGAAACAAGCAGGAGAAGCGTAGGTACAAAAACGGATTGTGTCATTTGTTATTGTTACTCTGCGCACGTGTACCTTTTCAACATCGCTGTCTGTCAGTTCATAATAGTATCGTATATGAGTTACATCCTAGAATAGATATGAACAGTCATCCAAAAAATCTGACATTAGCTTCTTCAAGCGCTTTTTGAGGAGAAATCAAATGCATTTACTTTTCTGAATGTATGTTTTGTGTGAAACCCCCATCCACCCACAGGGTTGCCCCCCAGACCAGGTGAAGGAGGTTCTTTCACGGTTGCCGGTGGTGGCCCAGAAGTTTGCCAGGTACTGGATCTGTCAGGCCCGCCTGATGGAGCAACAGGGCAACCTGGACGTCCTGCCCATGTTTGAAGAGGCTGTACGTGTCGTGATGGAGGTAAGACATCCAGCGCTCTCAAACATCTGTGCTTCATCTCTTTCTTGGTTTTACAGGATATCCAGAGATTAAGGCCTTCTAAAGTATTAATACACTTACTAGAGGTCTTAATTTTTTTTTCACCGTGTATTCTTTCTTTCTTTGTTTTGCTAGTTACACTAAATATTAATTTGAAGGGTTCAAATGTGACATGTTGTCCTGACCTTATTTGGCCTGCCTCATCTTGGCCTACAGTCATGCTGTCACTGAAACCACTGCAAATTCAAACTCATAGGTTTATCTTGTTTTCTGTGCTCTCATGCAGTTACTACAGTTATTGATTTTCTGCACTTCTTAACCACTTACTACGCCTGAAGACGCTCATACTAGTTTTCGGGGTACTCGTGAAGTTTGCATTACCGGCACAATAGAGGGAGGAGAAATTTCTGCAGTGTGGCGAGTCTCTGATCTCAGGGAAGCAAAGTGCCAGCTGTGCCAGGCTAGGATATCTGGCAGTGTTGAGAGTGGAGGAGAGGCGAAGCAGCTCCCTCCAGAAGGGCCAAAGACAGTTAGAATGACACCAGAAGTGAGGTGGTTATGCCTTCAAAATAATTTCTAACAGAACTGTATTTGCATCATTTGTTTGAAATTGAAATCTGAGTTTTTATAGAGTGCTGTTGCCAGTACTGCTGTCACCCATCAACCCATCTAGACTGCTTTCAACCCTCAGAACCCATGTAACCAGCCTTTTCATGGGCCTATGTAAAACAAACAAAAACCTCTGGGTTTTGGTATCAAGAATCTATCCATTGATCCATCCTACCCTTCAGCTTTTCTGTGAGTGACAACACCTTGATTTGTTGGTATGTGATCAGAATCACCAGTGCAGTCGGTAATAGTGCCACAAATGCCCCACATAGTTTGTTTCGTTGTAGTCTAAAGAATGAATTATTTTGCTTTGTTTGTTTTTAATTTTGATTTCCTCATAATTGTCTCCCCTTCTCCTTTATTCCAGCCAGTGGACGAGCTGCGGACTGTGGTGTTTGAGATTCTGAAGAAAAAGGATGAGATCCAAGGTAGTTGGACTGAATGCTCTGTGCGTAGCAGCAGTAGTATGATACCTTAAGATAAATTACTCCTAGCTTGAAATAACTGGATTGCAGTTCCTACATTGTACAGATCCCCATCAGCATTTCACATTCCACATCTGTTGCATATCTCTCAGTACTTTACTTGGCCTTGTACTACATTTAGTTGACTTATCATCAAGGGATCGCCACGAGTTCTTTGCCAGATTTGTCTTGATTTTGGAGTATTCACCATCCAGAGAGGAGGGGCTGTAACTCCACATAAAGTAGGTCAAGATGCTCTACTATGAAAGCTATGATTGTGCCCAACTTAGCATGCAAAATTGTGGCATATACAGTTTTTCACATGAGATGGCAGCAAGTTTTCTACCAAAATGGCTTAGCCTGTAAGTCTGGTGCTATTTTACTACAGTTCAGTGCTACACTGTGCTGCTTCCAGCCATCAGCCAGAGAGATGAAAAATAACATTTACATTTATGTATATATATTTTTTTTAGATAAGAAAATAGCAATTAAACATAAGTATCCTGAAATTGCTATCATCTGGTATCTACGCTTGGTATCCATTCACTACCCCTATACTTGACATCAAGTATTTGTATCATGCTTTTTCCCCCACACTATTGTCAGATTACATCAGACTCATTGCGCAATTCAGGCACCAGTAAACATGCGTATGAGCACAGTAAATTGACTATAAATTCACCTCCATGTTGCAACATTTGTGAATCACTGTTGTGAAAATTCACAAATGCTGATCACTGCTATTTCCCTCCCCACTGCCATCCTTCCACTTACATGTTACTACTTGAAACAGTTGAGTTGTATGCTATGATAAGGTGGTTAGCTGAGAGGATTTAGTAAACTGAAATAAAGTGGTCAGTGGGGTGCCTTTTCCTAACTTGCTAACTTCTTACACAGATGCATTTCCCCCACATACTGCCATTCTCACTCACTGACTGACTTCAGTCAGATGCTTTTTTCTGTACCTGAATCTCCCCTGTACCTGAATTGCATGCAAGTTCTTTCAAGCAGTTCTATTACATTTACTTAGGGATGTAACGGATGTTCGAGACATGAAATTTTGCGATATAAAAATCTGATGATATGCATCACGGAGGTTGATTTTTTTCCAATTTCAGCTGCAGTCCTAATATCTAAGAAATTACATTCAGAGTGGTCTTTTCTCTTTTGCATTGTTTGAACATTAGAGAGCGCAAGGCTAGCAAGTTTTAGCTCATCACACTTCCGGTGAGTCCAGCTGAACTCACTACTGTGAAGATATACGGAACCAGGTGGACTCAGGAGAGACTCCAAATTTCATTCAGATTTTGCTCAAAATATCATGATAATATTGAACCATGAACACAGTATTGTGTATTGAACCAAATCGTTAGCTGAATGAATTGTTGCACCTTATGGAGGTAAATGGAATCAATCCCCACTGACTTGCAAAAGCAAATCCAAACTGGAGGCAATTGCCAATATCTCAGAAAGCTATTTCTGAGATCTCTTTTGAGGCACCCATTTTACACACTATTTTTGGCACTAGCCATCACAATACGAAACAATATAGCTTGCATGTAGCCTGAGGCTAAGGTAACCAGCATCCGTAAAGTCACCACAGGCGTTGAAGAGGTAGATGGTGAACTCTGCCAATCTGCAATAAAAAAGCGATTATGATGTATAATATAGCCTATTTATTTGGTTTTTTAATGTGGCATTTTTTTTAGCTTTAAAGTGAAACTAAGTAAAAAGTAACAATATCTTTGATAGAAACTAAACATGAAAATGTAAATCCTCTGAACACTGAACTGAAATTGAAATAAATTTTGAAAATAGAAACCGAATGTCTTAATGAAATCAAAACAAATCACAAGACCGTAGCATAATAACTATAGAGTAATTGTAGATAGTGTAAACATTGTAATCTTGGTTGTTGTAATCAGTGATTATGTGAATCGATTTTTGTTTTTCTTTGTTGGAATTTAAAATGAAATGATGTTAAGTAAGGGATGTTACCCATTAACACGTGTATTTATGATTTAAAATGGTTTGTAGTGTAGCAATTCCTGACACAGCATGAAAGAAATCAAGGTCTGGAAAAAGTATGACATTTTTTTGCTTTTAATGTTTGAAAGACTGACTTTTGACATTATCTTTTCATTTATTTAGTGTAATTCTGTACTCTATTTCAGGTGATCTAGAGTGATTTTGTGACTTGAAAAGCACCATCCAAACAAAATGTAATTATTTACAGTAAGCGAATCCATAAATGACTTCAACTCTGATTTCCAGGTCCCTTGTCTGTATCTGTAGAGGTTGAGAAAGAGGAGGACCAAATGCCAGAACCAGGGGACAACGCTCCTGAAAGTACCGACAGCCCCGTGGTGACCCCTAAGCCTGTCAGAGCCCTCATCTGCGGGGAGAAAGGGGACTCGTCTGTAGTAAAGTACAAGATCACAGCCACCCCTGGGTATGTGTGAGTGAGCCTCACTACTACAACTTCCAGTTGGCAGTTGTGTCACCAACTCAACAGTCAATTTGTTGTTTGCATTTATTTTTATTTTTAATATTCCCAACTGTTTGATGTTCTAATAGGTTGAATCACTATTGTTACATCAATTGGTGATAAAGAGTAACAGAATGGAAATGTATTTGTATTAAAATGTCACATTTATTACTTTAAAGCCAGATAAAATAGAGGATTATGGTTGATTTGTATTTAATTTTTTCTCCTGCTCTTCCTGCAGTGGCCTTCAAAGCCAACAGAGAGAGCCAGCACGGGTCAATGGCCAGGAGGTGCGCTTCTTCACCCCCGTTAGGCGCTCAGTGCGAATCGAGAGGGCCTCGCTCCGCTACCCTGCCTCCCTCCAGGACCACGACCTCTGCGTGGCCTCCTATAATGACCTGATTGCTGAGGAGGAGAACGGAGAGCAGGAGGGAAGACAAACTAGCCCATCCGTCCACGACACACCGATGTACGTCTACAGGGAGAACGAGGCCCTTAAAGATCAGGTGCTCGTGCAGGTAGTCTATGATGATGAGTAACAAATCCTCGCTTTCTCTCCAACACTGTGGGAGTGAGAATAAATCCAAACAGGCAACTTCAGTCTGATTAATGATGAATGCGTCTTTGTATATGAGAGAAAACCGAGGAGGCTGAAAGTATGTGCAAACTGTCGGTAGGGACATTGGTGTCAGATATCCAACTCATTGTACTGGCTTGTTTTTTAATAACTCATCATATCACTAACAGGAAAGAAAGTCTTCTGTCTATCAATCAAATTGTATCTTTCTTTTGAAGACAACCTGACGTTTTACGTGATGAGCCCTTTGAATGTCCTGCATATCCATGTGCTTCCATGTCAAGAGAATGTACATTTATTTGATCAAGGTTTTATCCTTTTCATCCCTGTATTATTTTATAAAAAAAATGTGTGTACATAGTAATGTATAATAAATGATTCTTCTTTTTAAACCCAAAGTTCTTGACCACTTTTTCCCTCACAGAAAAATTAAGTGAAGTGTTAAACAGAGTTGAATGTACTCCAGATATTACATAATAAACAAGTAGACATTCTGGTTGAAATATCTGTGATGTATCCCCTGTATTGGGTTATAAAGACCCCATTCACATTTCTTCTCACAACGAGTGATGTATAAATTATCTCCACCTGTCACAATTACAAAATTAGTTTCAAAAGTACAATCGGAGAATCACGGCAGGGTGGACAGCTGTGCCTTTTTCAATTGGTAGGAATCAGTTGTTAGTCCTGTTTTCCCATGCAAACCAATGATAAGCTTGAAAGGTTTGTTCAAAGAGTTCAGACTGAACAAAACATTGTTATGTGTCTAGTGACTAGACACAAAATTAATGTTTTGTTCAGTCTGAACTCTTTGGAGGGATTATGAAAAGAAACATCTGCTGTCAAAACACTCAGACTAGAGTCTAGTCTGAGTGTTTTGACAGCTGGGCACAAATGTTTCTTTTCATAATCCCTCCAGGCATTAGACTGGATAGTAGACTGGATTTCTAAAACAGCTTGATTATGTTGGCCACTAGAAGGAGAGTCTCTCAGGACATTGGTCAAATTTCCACAATACTGACAGTTATAATATTTCTGGGTAACTTTATATTGAGAAATGTGACTTTCATTGCACTGAATCTTTAAAATAGCTTTCAAAGTAAAAGGAGCTGTCATGGCTTCTTAAACTTCAACTAACATTAGACTATAGCCACTGTCCTAGCACTGTTTCTGACTCGTCTTGCTTCCAAACACTTCGCCATGCTTTTCCAAACTTATGTTGCAAAACAAATATTTATTTTCCATCCCAAAATGTGCGATGAAAAGACAGAGCAATAAATACAAATTAAACATGGCTAATCAAAAAGCAAGTGGAAAACAGGTCAAAATACATTTTACTAGGTCCACACCTGTGCCCACTTCCTGCCTATGTGGATACACGCAGGTCACATCCTGTCTACTGCGGTCACAGTGCATAACAAGTAATGATAAAACAGTGAGCATAGCAGGTATCATCGCTTATATACACATTCAAAATACTGTGCATTATTAATTTGTCAACATATTCATATCTCCAACATAAATTTCAAAACAATTATATTTTTTTTAAAATTCCGTTGGCAACAAAAAAATAACTCTTAAAGGCCCTATGTAAGGTAAAAACGTACATATAGGGCCTTTAACAGGAGCTTTAACATAACTGGTAACTAGTTGTTCCCAGGCAAATTTTCTTTATCATGTTCTCCGAAAGAAAGCTTCATAGAACCACTGAGCCAAAGAGCTGAACGCTCCTTTATTTCCTTTATTTTTATTTTAATCAAAACTGAGTTATCCACATATTCATGATCTTTGATTGTTACTTTATGCTTGTGTGGTGTTTTTTTTGTTTTGTTTTTTGTTTTGGGGTTAAATATTATATATTAAATATACCTTATAATTCCAAGCTCACTATTTGGCAATACATTTTGTTTTGTTTTTAATGACATGAATCCGCAAATGGGTAAACACAAGTAGTACATCGCAAAATATTCACAGTAGGTTTCCCTGCAGGTTTTCTCAGTTTTCCAAGCGTATGTTGAAAATGTAGAGGGCAAATTTGAACGATTGTTGAACGAACAATCACTGTAATCGGGCCCAATTCTAAGGGGGGGCGGGGTGGGCACTGCACCCCCAGTTCATCCCTGTGTCCCCCCTACAAAGATGGAAGGAAAAAATCTTATTTCTGAATCTCTACTTTACTGTACTATTACATCTGAGCCATTCATAAAAATGTCTTGTTGGAAATAATACTTTTTTCTAAATTGTGATTGGTCGGTTTGGGTGGTATAAAAGCTTGGGGCAGGAGAGCCCGAGATGCACAAAAGAGTAGCTCTAACTTCGGCGGTTTAATAAGAGTCAAGACATAGGAATGACCAGAAGGCCCCCTCATCAGGAGTTTGAGTAAATAAGTAAATTAGGAAAGACAGACAGACACACACACTCAGGCCAGCATTGACAACCGAAGGAGCTGGGGCAGCACCCGCATCCACTGCCAGGTAGGAACACTGCACCGGTGTCTGAGAAAGAGGAAATACTCTTCAACATGGACGATCATTTTCTTTCCCCCAAGAGCTGGAACGCTCGATGACGCGGCAGTTTGGTCTCAAAGGAAAAACTGCTACGTTGAAAGCAACCCAATTTGGGTCGTTTCCAACCACACGGCAGGGTATCTTGGACAGAACACACATTGGGTTAATCTTAACACAGCAATTCCTTACAGCACAATCGGTAAAAAAAAAAGCTATTTCAATAGACTACGCGTCTAGTTAAAGAGTTAAATGACTTGGACATGCAGGCCTACTTCAAAATACATTCAACATTTGATCATGCAAATCATACATACATGCATTAATAAACACATTTTTAAACAATGTTTGAATAAAGTTTAGAAAAATATTTTTCAAAAAGCAATAATAATCAATAATCAATAGCCAATTAATTTGTAAACACTACATTTTAAACTATCTTTTGAATATAATTCCAGAGCAGAGACACTATTAAACTGGAATCAATAACAATATAAATAGTAACATTATAAAAAGCCCATAAATACGCCATAACAACCAGTGCCTATTGCAGGAAAGTAGGCTATTCATAAAACAATACTATTTAAAAGTATTCTTGACTTTTAAGTGGGCGTTGTAACATGCCAATAACCACAGTCAGAGCAACTAGTCAGCCCGTAACCAGCAGAAGAAAAGAGGATCAAGTCCTCTAGCCTCTATTTACAAGCAAGTATTGCTGTATAGAAATTTAACAGATGGGGATTGATTGCCCCCCATGTCATACACCATGTTTTGAATAAACTCCCATGCAGGAGCGGGTAGTTGATGTCAAAAATATAAAATGCCTTGAAGCACACATCAACTGCCCTGGGAGGAGCGCTGGCGTTCATCTCCAAGTGTCAGGATGTAGGTGTATGGCCTTGACACCTCCGCCTGTTGGAGGTACTCCACCATGTTTGTTCCAACCTATGATGGAGAGAAAGGAAGAGAAAGAAAAAGAAAGGAGGAAGATAAAGTTAAGATAAAGTTAAAGATAAACGTACCCCTGTAAAGACAGTTGTGTATGCAGGGTTGTATGTAGCTCAGTTAAATTGAGTATTTTTAGTATAATATGAAGTGTGTATTTTAGCCTTTTGTCGGAATAATGCCTGTTAATGCCCAATGTGAATGATATAATGTTTTCTATTACACTAAAGTAATAAGAAAATTCTATATATTTTTATGAAGTTAGAAAATTCAAATAAATGAAAAATAGGGTGTGAAAAAGTAACTACACCCCTTCTTTCATTAGCGCTAAATTGTGTCACTGACAAATATTTGATGAACATTTAATATCTTATGCTGCTCAGATGTCATATTCAGGTTGTAGCTATAGGTTTTCAACATTATCTGCTGTTCAAAATTGCAGTTATTCTGCCTTTTTAGCCAACAAAAGCTGATAACAGGTGTCAATGGAATCTCAATGGATTTCAGGGTGTCTGATGGATTCAGTCTCAGAAAACATGAGTGGAATGTGATGGGAAATTTCCATAATTTCCATAATCCAAATGTATTTACATACAGGTGCACTTTCACTGGACTTTCCAGTATGTATGTAAATTATGTATGTATTTTCGGATATAGTACGGGGATCATGATAATAAAATTTTTTCTTTGAAACATGAAGACCTGGACCCCAATGCCATCCATAAGTATGTATATGATGTAGACGATGTAGTATGTATAGGATGATGTAGACAATGTAGTATGTGTAGTATGTAGATGATGTAGTGTGCATAGGATGATGTATATAATGTAGTGTATGATGATGTAAGTCGCTTTGGATAAAAGTGTCTGCTAAATGCTGTAATGTAATGTAATGTAATAAGTGAACCTCACATTCCACACTATAGCCTACTCATGTTTTCTGAGACTAAGGCCTGCTTTACACGACAACGGAGTTTCAAAAACGGTAAAGTTTCATGTGTGTGTTTTCACACCTTGTGAAGACGATCGGCGACTTATCCGCGTACAGACTGAGCCGCAAAAATGACTGAAATCGCTGTAGTATGCATGCCAGGCCAGCGGGTGGCTCCGTCCTTGAGTCTGCAACTCAATAGAGAGGCGAAATCCCCCCTCCCTTCTGCTTGTGGGCACATGAGGTCAAAGTTAAACCTAGCTCCATTCTAAACCGGAGAAAAGAGAGATTGAACGGGCTGAACTTGAAACAAGCTATTAAACACATTTGGAGAGGATTTGAATTGCTGTTTTTATTCTCAAATCTACACTTTGCTGGAGTAGCTTTAATAAACAGCAGACTCTGCAACACAAACACAGGTTGGTTGGCTGCCATTGTTGTTATTCTATATGCATGCCCCACGTGGGGCCGTGTCTTCACTGTTTTCACAAGACTTTGCGGTTTGCTAGTTCACACGACACAGCAAAGACGGAGTTTTAAAATAAATCCACTCTGGGACCCGTTTTTAAAAGGCTTGCGTTTCAGGCGCCGAAAACGCCGTTGTCATGCGAAC
>OMLI01022659.1:0-18809 GCA_900302605.1 Rondeletia loricata
TCCAAAGCCTCAGCTCTGCTGTGCCAGCTGAATGAGTAACCTCTCACTCAGGGCTAGCTATGAATGCAACGCGACTGTAACACACACCACTATGCACACCAGTGAATTAGAGCTTTACCAAGCTTGACCGGATTTTAAGACATAAAGTTGTATGAAATATATACTACTAGTGTAGGGAATGCATATCTGTCAAACCGTATAACGAGTCCCCTGGTCGGAGATCTCGTCCTGTTTTGAGTGTTGAAAAACTAGTTCCACGGACATGCCAGGGTCACGAGATTAAAAGGTTTTACACCACAAAAAAGCATGCACGTGTTTTACTAACCCGTTTCAACAATAAAACCACAGTACTGCTGTATGTCAGAGTTCACTATCAATTGGCACTATTTTTTGGCCCGTCTCCCTACGCCGCAGCCGCGCCCCCCCTCACAGGTGGCCGGGTTTATCAGCTGTTTCAAGCACAGCGCGCGCTGGAAACCTAACCAAAATCAGCTCAACATGTCTGACTACGAAAGCGACGATGAAATGTTATTTACAAATGATCCAGAGGGATATATGTTCTGCGAGATCCCAAGTCCCTGGAATCTCCACTATTAAATCGTTTAGTATAAACGCCAAGTGTGTGGTCCTGCGTCTTGACTGAATCGTCTGGTGTGTGCGTACTTACGATTAAAATTGAAAAAATCTGTTAAATCTGTCGTTATGTCTGTGGTCTCCCACGTTTTTAGAATCGGTTAAGATTTGAAAAACCTCTAGTGTGCACCCAGCTTTATCGGCCCCGATCTCAAAGATCGGATCGGGACATCCCTAGTTTACAGAGATGTCTTTTAATCTTTTACTACAAAATTGGGGGGGAAAGGGGTAGAAATGAGAAGAGGAGTTTTGAAACTTAGCTGAGGCCCTACCTCAGTGGCTAGACCAGGGGTAACAGAGGTGACTTCCTGGTCGTGGACAGGTACTTCCTGGGTCACAGCGGCCTTCAGGTTCACTCTCTCCTGCTGGGCTTCAAGCAGCATCTGCTCCAGCCTGGCCTTCTGCTCCTCCAACTCCTGGAGTAAAGCTATCTGCTGCTGCTTTTCCCTCTCAAGTTCCTCTTCCTGGACAAAAAGACAACACAGGTAAACAGTCAATACTCTGCCAAGCCAACACTCTTCATACTTTAGTTAAAAAGTTGATTATAAAAACTCTGAGCTTAGCCTCACGGTAGACCAGACCTTATACCTAGCCTTAAATAGAGAAAAAATTATTTTGGGGATACATTTTTCAAAGATGCAGCAATTTTAGACTTTGCAGTTTGGCCAAAAAGTGAAAGCCCAGGTACTGTAACACAAACTGCCTAACATCAGCTCCAGTTCCTGCCACAGCGCCAGCAGCTACTTCTCAGTCTGCACCTCCTCTTCCTATATGCAACAAAAGTGCCTGTGTTACTTTGCTAAATACAAATAAAAATTGGAGACACTTGTCTCTGTTGGAGATATTGTAAATGTGCTGCTGGCCATTCCTTGTACACTATAGGATCTAAAATACACTGTGATAAAGACAAATGTCTGTAAAAAGTGCAAGTTAAAACAAAGAAATTGATTGTTAAGCATTGTGCAAAAACGAATTGTCCCCCATGCCTGTAATTACTCCTGGTGTGTATGGAAAGTGGAACTGTCGTCCTCCTCAGCAGGGAATTCCCAGCCTGCCCCTCCGCTGGATGTAGCAGCAACTTCAAACTTGCTCAACTTTGCTTGGCACTGGCAGATCATGCCTCAGCTTCTCTTGTCTGTTGTACTAAAATTCTTAATGTTTTAAAACCTTTACAATCTGTTGCCCCCCACAATGGGTATCTGGCCATGGTCTGTGCAGTAAAAGGCTTGTTTTATTCTACAAAAATATTCTGTTTAATGTACTAAGAGACCAAGCTGAAACAAATTGGAATTCCTAAATTAACATGCTATTGTTTATCGCAAGTATTCTACAACAAGACCGTGTGCAAAGCCACGGAACAGCCGGGCACCTATGTAGCTTGGAGGGGAATGCGCATACCGCCACCCACTGGAGCAACCTGCAGTGTAAATGCCATTGTCAATACAATATTCTCACAGGAAAAAGGAGGCACCAGCAGAGTGTCCAAAACAAATTCCTGGCTTACCAGAAAGACTCCTACTCTGCACACCTGTGTTACCTCCTCCAGAAAACGCCACTTTCAGGACTGTTCACAGTAAGTTTCTATTCTGTGTTTACATGCCACTGTGCATGCTCACGGACTTAGAGACCCAGTCTGTGAGCATGCGCAGTTCAACAATGATCGGACAGACAGATTGACGGACGGACAGACTCGAGCAAATCATAGGTATAGAGCCATGCATCCCGAGATGCCCGGCTAAAAAGGTATTGCCGCCCCGCCCTTACACACTCCTGCTTTATACAGTGTCTGGACTAATCAAGTAATGAACAACACCTGCATCAATTAACTCTGACCAATCACAAAGAACAAATTAAGTACATGGATAACATGGAACCAAGCCCTGAACTTTTAGATCCTTGAAAAATTATGAACAGACATCTGAATGGTGAAATACAACAAATCAAATATACAAATTTGTTAGTCCTATTTAGTTAAGGAGCTTCGACTTCACGTGCAACGTTCAATTAGCAACTTTATGCCACAAATTTATTAATTCTCCAATGCAAAAACAAGACAGAATTGATATAGTCTCTGTGCCTGTCACAAACAAGGAAATAAGGGAAATGAGCATTTAACACTAGTGGTAGGCATAATACCATGTCACACATCTCCAATGAGAACTAGGTGTCTCCAAAATGGGTTCTTGCATGTGATCTAAAGCCTTTCATTGGATATATATGTATGCTTATGAACCTGTCTGTCTGATTACCTGTCAAGGGCAGCATATACTGCTCCTGCTTCTCCCTCTCCAGTTCCTCCTCCCAGTAGAGAAATACACTGGATGAAATACAGACAACTGTCTTTGCTGTCTGTTTGCATATGTACTATTTGACTATGCATACATGTACGCAAAAGTCGGTTCTACCCTGTGTCTCATGAATAGGAATCAGCACATACCCTTTTCTTTCGCTCTTCCTCAAATTCTTGCATCCTGTTGGCAAGTACATCAGGAAGAAGCAGAGTACCTGCCACAATGCTCTCCTCTGTCGTCTCCAATGCTGATTGGATTAAACAAAAGAAAAACACAAGATGTTCATTATCTCAAAGCAAACAAATTTGGGAACCTCCTTAACCAGGGATGTAATCAGGAACACAAAACAGTAAATAGTATTCTCCCATTCGAAAAGAATGAAAGTTGTATGCCAAAAAAAGGGGAAACAATTTGAAATCCTGTAGAAACTACAAAATTAAATCCCTGCTCAATACATTACATCATTTGTAAATCAGCACTTTGTAACTCTGTTAAGAAATTGCTATGCAAATATAGTTAGTAGCAATAAGGCTGCACAATTATGGCTTAATAGTAGTAATAGTATCATTGTCAAATCCATTGGGCAATGCACTCCATCCAATCCATAGTATCATTAACCGAGGGAATATAGATTGGTCTACTTCCGGATCTGATTTTGACGAAGCTTGTGGGAATGATGCCTCTCAGCACTGCGTGTTGGCATTTTCAAACACTATTTAGCCCAAGGGTGCTGCTACTAAACAAGAAGGGCACAGACAAGGACTACATCACTCATGGGGGATGACATGTTTACTGTTGACTTGTTTAATCATAGTAATGTTACTGACAGTAACTGACTTACCTGGTGGTGACTGGGAGGGCTCAGGGAGTGTGGTGGGAGGCGGTCTGTCTCTCTCCTCACTGGTCAGAGAGCCGGTGTCGATGGTTGTGTCCCGCTCTGGGATCTGATCGGTGATGGTGGTCGGGGGATCGGCTGCGGGGACACGGCTGCTGTGGATACTCTGCTGGTCCCTCTGGGTCCTGATGCGATCCAGGAGTTTCTTCAACGCCCGTCTAGGAGCAGGTCTGAAGGGCTCGGCTGCAAGAAAATAAAAAATAGTCAATGCACGGTGCCACCTCTTGCTTGTGAAAGATCAGTTTCAAGATAATTATGCCAAAATTACCCCAAAGGACAGTCATCTTGTCTTCAGGGCAGGTAAATAACAGAGGGTTGTTCTTGACTAAAGAAATGTAAAGTTGACTAATAGTCATAGGATTTTATCTGCAACATGGCTTCTCTACACCATTATCCTTCTCCAATTACATACAATTATGCAGTTTGAGATTTATCAAAGAAGACCGAGACTTATGTGTTGATACTGTTCTAATGCCAGAGATGTAATTACAATTAACTTATATAAATTCTGGAAGTCTGGAAAAAAACTCTACAGAACTGATACATTTTATGTGTTTTTTACTGAGGTGCCTCTCTTTACCTTGTGCAGATGTTTCCTGCTCAGTGCTTCCTGCTTCTTGCTCGGTGTCACGGTGTGCGTTTTCTGTTCCCGGTGTGACGTCGTTGTCTATGGTGACGTCCAGCTCTTGGTCCTGGCTGCCTGTGGACGGGGCTGGCAGAGGCTCCGGCACCAGCTGGAGTACCAGGTCACCTTTAACTCCTGGGATGAGACAGACGAGGGTTTGAGAGGCACCATTCACTCTCATACATGCTTGCTATATCCGCACGGTCAAACTCTAAGCACAAAGCAGCCTACATGCAGCTGATAGTATGCCATAGGAAAGAGTATAGAACAGGAAACTATCAACATATTGAGCTCAATTAATAATGTAATATCAATATTTGCAGTCAAGCGCTGAGTGTCCTGCAACTGGTTCATTTTCTGGGTATTCTACCGATATCAAACATAAAAAATTGTGTGAACGGCAGCAGGCTGGCATATTAACCAGGGACACCATCCGTCAACCAGAGGACTCTGGTTCAAAATCTTTGACGTGAAATGTTCTACAGCGCTACCATTTTAGTAGCATTATACTCCCAGGAATATGGTCATGCTACCTATAACAAAAAAGGACTTCAGATTCAAAGTAAGGACAAGCATCTTAAGTTATCATGATATCTGCCCATGCTCCTAAATGTATTTCCTTTGCTCCTTTTTTAAGAGCATTTTCTCTTGGAAAAATGTTAATTGCAAATAAAAGAACTGGATCTAATAACATTTCTATAAACAGTACAGCAAAGTAAAACTACTGCCCCCCCCCCCAACCACCACTACTATAAAACAAAAAACAAAACAAATTCATAGGAAACATTACAATAGTGTACAATCATTACTCCTCTCTCCAGTATACATGTCCTCAAAGGCAAACTCCATCTCCCTCTGGCAGTCCTCCCTCATTTCCTGTCTCTTGCAGAGAGGCTGGAAGATCTGAGGAGGCATCTGGGACACCTGCTGTCTTCTCCTCAGCAGGTCTGTCTGCTGCATGTGCTCCAGTTCGACAAAGAGACGCTCACGGTCCTAAGGGAGACAATAAAGATCAGACCGGGGACAAATTGTATTTTTTAAATTCTTTGCTTTTGTTCACACATTAGAAGGAGCATTAGTAGGATGGAGTTTACTGCACCAGGATCATTCGGATAGTGTGAAATAAGTTGTCAATCACAGAAAAGTGCACTAAATTGACTTTCATACACTTCTAACACCCATCTGGTGTTCCACACAGTTTAAAACGAACGCTAATTCTTATTTGCAACTGCTACTTAACCCACTTCTGATAAGGACACTGTACTGTTAGCTTTCACATAACTGTATATGTCTACATCTCATAGTCGGAGGCACTAATGAGTTAACATACTACCAGAGACTACTTTCCCTGTTTCCATAGGAAATGAAGGTGGTGGGTGATGGAAGACTGTGTACAGCTAAAAGTCACTGCTCAGCGGATGAATACGTGGATGCTGACCTGAAATAGTTCCAAAAACAAACCTTCCTACATCAGCTATATTGGGTTAATGATAGTTCATTTTTAAAATGTATGAATCTACAAGTCACAATAAAAACCACTAACAACTTGTATTACTTTTGAGAATACTAGTGTCCTAGTATCACTCAACATAGTGTATCCTAAAGTGTTCGCATGGAGCACCGGAGCCAATGATCTACCAGGCACACATGGATGATTTTGGTGTCTATGTTCTCATAACTTAAAAGTTTACCAACAGGCCGATCCCGCCAAAAGCGCTGTGC
The DNA here is from genome assembly GCA_900302605.1 of Rondeletia loricata. Classification (NCBI taxonomy): domain Eukaryota; kingdom Metazoa; phylum Chordata; class Actinopteri; order Beryciformes; family Rondeletiidae; genus Rondeletia; species Rondeletia loricata. The sequence goes on from OMLI01022659.1 coordinate 6,167, forward strand.
GTTCCTTTAAGACAACATTAGCATTGCGTGTCAGTACTGTCTCTACCTGCATGAGCTGTTCTCTCCTCAGAGCGTGCTTCCCTCTGAGACGAGCCTTCTCCAGCTGCTCCTCCCTCTCCCTCTCTGCCTCCCTCCCCAAATCCTGCAGCCTCCTCACCTCCAGGTCTGCTCCCTCATGGGCATTAGGCTGCGGACACATGAACAGATTAGACTTACTGGACAATTCACACACAAGGTGGACAGACAAATGACAGGGTGGGGTGGGGATTCGCTACAGTCTTGTCCAATTACTGGAGGGCTTACCCGTGTTGCATCCACCTCTCTGTCCACTGTGGTCTCAGGCATGTGGTAGTATGTCGTGGCGAAGGCATTCACATCAAATTTCTTCACTACATGTAGTTTCTTGGACTCAATGTTCTGCTTGAACAAGAAAATGCAATGTTACCTTGATTCCACCCAAACATTACTTAACAAACTGCCTGGATTTGAAAGCAAATTTTCTATTTTGCAAAAAGGATCCATCCTGACCAAACTGATGCTCCCTGTGCTTGGACAACATTATACATATCTCTTTTTACAATGGGGAAACTGGCAAATCACCTCAATGGGGTTTGGGGGAGGAGGCGGGAGGCTGGCCACTTTCGCCGATCTTTCCTTTTCTGCCTCTAGAGCCTTCTTCCTGGCCTTGATGGAACTATGACAAAGTAAAAGAACAGACACAATGCTCATTTCACTCAGATTTAATTAAAAACATGTAAGCATATTTCCAGCGAATGTATGCGATGCTGCTCACCGGTTTTGTTCTTCATTGTCTTTCTGCCTCTGTGATTTGAGCTCTTTCAGGGCTTCTCGGTAACGCTCCTCCGCTTTGGCGTGATTCTCCTCCTCTCTCTGAGCTATAGCTTCCCAGTCAGGTTCCTTGTGCAAAGACATTAAAAAATACAGAGTCAAGGGCACGTTACCTGGACATTATATTCATCATCTGGTATGGTGCACAAATTCTGCATCTTGTTTCCATTAAGACTGCCCTCAAGTGATAGTTTTGAACATATTTTGGCATCAGCAGTGCTCAATGATTTGACCTTGGCGTCCTTCTTACGTTTTCTTTTGCACTTCTGTGTGCCTGGCCGAGAAGCCGGAGACTCTCCTGGTATAACCTCTGCAGTGTGTGGAGTTTCTCCCTCTGTTGTCGCTCCCAGTCCTCCTTCAGCTCCTCCTCCAGGCTCTGGAGTTCACGCTGCCGCCTCCGCTGAACCTCCCTGCGGATCTGCAGCGAGATGTTCCGCTCCTGCTCCCGCACCTGTACGACGGTCACAACCAACCAAAGCGAATTTGAAATATCAGCTTAGTTAAAGATAGCCGGATATTGTAGTACGAAGTTGTAATCCAATTAAAAATCACGCACTGTCATCACGAGAAAGACAGACGCCATTGAAAGGAACCCGCTCCATATTAATAGCATAACGTTACCTGCTGTATTCGCAGCTTCCTCCTCCTCTCATGTTCCTCTCGTATCAGTTGAGCCTCTTCGTTAGGACTCAGTCTTAATCTGGCCACCTTTCTCTTCATTTTCAAATACGTTGGAGAACATTTCGCAAAGACAAAGAGCAAGCAGCGACTCGCTAACAGTTAGTTAGCTGCGCTGGTTAGCGTCACTGTCGTGCGGGCAACGAGAAGCAACGGTCGCGCATTCAGACGACGTACGCAAACATTTTCAATACATATCTCAAAACGTGAAAGAAAAACACATTAATTAACGAAATACCAGACAAAGTGCCGAGTTAAGACTAAATCAATCATTACATTTTTGTTTATCATCCGAAACCCATGCCAAGTGCCAACAAGTGGCCGTTTATTGTCGTAGACGTCACATCCGGTAGTTTAAACTGCCCGCCTGACCCGTTCATACCGAGATACGTTGTAACAACGTTGTAACAACACACACAAGCAGTTTTTGACGCAGTTTTTTTACATAGTAATCCAAATATCACGAGTTGATTTAGAAGTTGAAGCAATGAGAGAGAAAACAACCCCAACACAATTCATGTACCTAAAATGGCAACCTACGCCGTTTCCGTCGACGTTACGCAGCATGTACACTAGGGGGCAGCAGAGCGACGTTACAGCTGTTCTGCTGTACAGAAAGGAACGAAGAAGAAGTCACCGTTCGTCGTTTCTCCTCTCTGTAAAGAAAGGAACGAAGAAGAAGTGACCATTCATGACATGTCGTCTCGCTCCTCTCTGTACCAACAACACGAATCAACGTTCACTACATTTTTATTGTCCCGTGAATAAGCTTGTATAACCGTGGCTGTCTAGTGAACATCAGTGAGGTAACGTTAAGACATACACAGACTATGGATTATTTGTTACTACTATCATCTGATTGTTTTACTCTTGAGTCCTGGGAGCTTGAACCAGATAGCAAGGGGCTAACGCTGGCTAGTTTAGTTAGCCAGAAGTAGCTGTAGACAGTCAAGTGTACCAAATCATTTATGTTGCTAGTTAGCAGCTAGTTTATACTATTAATAATTATATAAAGCAAATCAGAGCTGTAAAAAAACCCCAAAACAAACCAACTAACCGCCAAACCAAGCAGAGTGTCTGCAGGTCCTTCCTGAGAAAGTCTTAAAATGTCTTAAATCATATTATCTAAAACAATCACTTTCAAATTACATTGTATCTTAGATTTCGTTTTAAAAGGTCTTAAAATGTTGTGGTTTCGTGGTACGTGCAGACCTATATTCTGGTAGCTATATGGGTTGTTGTTTTTAGTTTTTTTTTGTCATTTTCACATTTATTTCTGTTACGAATTGGTCTTGGTCTTCTTTCATTATATTATCTGGCAATAAAAAGGTCTTAAAATCTTACATTTAACTTGCAGACACCCTGCATTAGCTGACTGAGTATGCTTTCTCAAGTACTGTGTCCCAGGCAGTTGTACTGTATATGTTTGACTCTCCCTGTTCATCCCCATCCCAGCATCCTCATCATGTCGGGCGGTCCAGCGGTGCGGGTCAGCATCGAGTCGTCCTGTGAGAAGCAGGTTCAGGAAGTGGCCCTGGATGGGACGGAGACGTATGTCCCCCCTCTGTCCATGTCCCAGAACCTCGCCAAGTTGGCCCAGAGGATCGACTTCGGCCAGGGCTCTGACTCAGAGGAGGACGGAGCCGAGGGCGAGCCCAGGGACCGTGAGTGGGGCAAGCAGGAGCCAGAGGAGGAAGAAGGTGGGGTATCCTCGGGAGATAGCAGGGAGAATTTAGATTCCGAGCTAGATCCCGTTAACCTGACTGATGTCAGCATATGATTGAAACATCACTGCTTCGCTAGAGCTATCAGGGCTGCTGCACAATTAAGATCAGATTTGAAGTAAGTATTTTCATGCTAAGGCCTCTTTTTCAGGGTTCCCACTTGTCATGGAATTTCTGGAAAATCATGGAATTTTGAGAGGTGTATTCCAAACGGGGGAAATAGAAGTTGACTCTAATATAATGAAACTCTTGTCACAGAGTCATATGGATTAGGTTTTCTCTGTTAATTCAAATCTAATTTGCTGTTCCCCTAATCAGGCACAGTGAAGTTCCAGCCATCCCTCTGGCCTTGGGACTCGGTGCGTAACAACCTGCGCAGCTCCCTGACAGAGATGTGTGTGCTCTACGACGTCCTCAGCGTGGTGAAGGAGAAGAAGTACATGGCCTTGGACCCAGTGTCTCAGGACCCGACAGCTGGCAAGGTAAACTGCTAAAAGAATGCCAGTGAAAATCGAGGTGTAACGTGTGAATAAAGAACCTACAGAAAATACACGAGAGAATAGAACATTGAGGATATCTCCAGATGTGATGGCTGTGCACCTTCCCTTGCATACAGTATTCAATGCTTTTAGTATACACACACACACACACACATACATTTGCTTGTCCTTTCTTAACCACCTTTCCTTGTCCTTCTGCAGACCCCCCAGGTGTTCCAGCTGATCAGTAAGAAGAAGTCGTTGGCCACGGCAGCACAGCTACTCCTGAAGGGAGCAGAGAAGCTCAGTAAGTCAGTAGCAGAGAACCAGGAGAACAGGAGGCAGAGGGACTTCAACTCTGAGCTGCTCCGACTCCGCTCGCAGTGGAAACTACGCAAAGTAGGAGACAAGATCCTAGGAGACCTCAGCTACCGGAGTGCAGGTGAGAAAGCCTCTGTGTGTGTGTGTATATCAAATCAAATTTACTTATAAAGGACTTTTTACAAAACATGATTGACATATAGCGCTTTACAAATCAACCAGAGGATGTAAACAAGTCTGTGTTAAAACAATTGTGTCTGTGTCCATCAGAGAGGCAGAGACAGTGTTTTATTGAGAATCTCTTAAGGCACATTCACAACAAGCATGTTGGTAGCAGTTTATTTGAATTTGGAGCATTTACTCCTTTAGTTTGGTTGATTTGGCCAGGTTAGAACAACGCCATTCAAATTGAGGTGGTACCAAATAATCGAACAGAGACGCCTGAAAATGCGAGTCTCAGTCCTCCTCCAAACGAACTACAGTGCAGTTTGCTAGGAGTGGGAACGTAACCTGAACCAACTACAGGAAACGACCCCAAAACACAAGGTTTTATGGGTTTAACGAGACGGGACGTTGGCGTCTGATAGCAGCAGGGACTCATGTTTAGAAAGCCTAGCATAACAAAATGAATTTAGGGCAAACTGCAGTCTCGACTGATGCCTATGTTAATCTATTTCTTCATGTGTTCGTAACTGGTATGAACACCAGAGAATGTAAATCATGACAAAGAGTACTACAGACAAGTCCATCATGCTTAGCTGAAGTTACAAAGACTGGAATCAGATTTGTTTGATGTGGGATGACAGTTTACCAAAACTCTGTCCAATAAACAAGGTACTTGTGAGTCCACGTGGCTTTTGTTTACAGGCCCTGGTTTGCTTGTAATTTGGCAGTTTGAACCTAAACCAACCAAATTCAAAAATGCAAACAAAGTAAACTTCCACTATGGTTCAGACCAAAGAAAAACAACTGTAGGTGTGATTGCATCCTTAGATTTCGGCCAATGGAACTGTCTGTTAATCCAAGTCATAAGTGTACCATCCATCTTGTTTCCATCCAACGCTGACATTGGCCCTGTTCAGACCTGGCATTAAAATGCGTCCTGGGTGATCCGATCACAAGTGGACAGCTCTAAATACAGGTGTGAATGCACCCAATGCGTCTTGAGATCTGATCGCTCAGACCACATTCGGAGGTGGCCTGGCCACATTTGTTTTGTAGTGTGATCACCTTTGTAGGATCACCTAGTCAACTGCGTAAGCGGAAATACGTGCTCATTCGCGCGCCAATATTGTCATAGGTGCGGGACAACAACTAGCTACCGTTACAGTATTCACCGTTGATTATTTCGAGAAGAAGAGCTACAACCACTGAACTCTAACTACAACCCTGTTTTCGATTTCTCGGACCCTGGTCTACGGAAACGGAAGTGATGCGAGTGGTTATCTGCATATTGAGCGGGCAATCCGAAATCCGATCACAAGTGGTCACTCGAGACGCATTTGAGACGCATTCTAATGCCAGGTGTGAACTGCAATCCATCTCAACTGGATCTAGACACAATCTGGATATATCTGGATACAAATACCAGGTCTGAACAGGGCCTTAGTGACTGGTTCACTGTGACTAAACCTGTTTTTGACCCTTTGTCCATGCAGGTTCCCTGTTTCCTCACCAAGGCACCTTTGAGGTGATCAAGAACACAGACATCGACCTGGACAAGAAGCTCCCAGAGGACTACTGCCCCCTCAATGTCCAGATCCCCAGTGATCTGGAGGGGTCTGCTTATATTAAGGTGAGCGGGAATGAAGGTGTGGATGAACATGTTTCTCCACGATGGCTAAAATTACATTTCAAATAAGTGTTACATGAAAATAGGGGGAAATAAAACATAAAATAAAATCAGAATATAAAAAAAAAAAAAGATTGGTGATTTGTTGAGTTCATTGTTTATCCACCTTTTTAACTTATTTACTTAACACTGCATCATTGTGTGAATTGTGTGAGAGTGGCTTGTGAGGGAAACCACTTGAATGAACACACATCTGGAAAAATTGGCTAACATCAAAGTGAGAGTTAATGAATAAAATGAACAATGGCGTAAAAGATAAAAAATTAGTATCCTACACATTTTGAGGACTCTGCATGAAGGGAAGGGAAGGGGATTTACTATTATTGAGAAATGCTAGAACACACAGCTGCGCGCAAGATCCACCTAGGTTTGTTGTGATTCTACTACTATCTTTATTTGAAGGGGTAAAGTATGAAATGCTAATTAAATATTGTGGTATGCACTCAGGTGTCCATCCAGAAACAAGCCCCTGACATTGGTGATCTGGGAACAGTCAACCTGTTCAGGAGACATCTCAAAACCAAATCAGGTATGGTTCAGAACTCAAACATCAGAATAAAAAAGTAGAGCCTGCAGCACATTTTTACTTTGCTCCCCACTTTTAATAACAAAGTTTAGATCCTGCAAGGGATCTTCGTCAGGTGATACAAAACATGTATGCTGGCAGGTGTTTTAAAGCGTCATTAATTGCCCCACCCCTCAGTGTCAACACATCATGATAATCATTCAGTCACAGCCAGTCATGTCAATACAGTACAAGGAATATATCCCCCTCTCTCTCCTTCCAGGTACCCAGCCATGGCATGTGAAGCTGGAGGCGGCTCAGAACGTTTTGCTCTGTAAGGAGATCTTTGCCCAGCTGTCCAGGGAAGCTGTCCAGATCAAATCCCAGATCCCGCACATCGTCGTGAAGAACCAGATCCTCTCACAACCCTTCCCAGGTCAGAGCCGTTAGGATAACCTAGAAGCGGGGAAACTGTAACACTTGCGGTGGAATTGGTCTTGTTGACCCGGAGTATGTGTCAACTTGTGGTTCTGTATAGTTCAATACTCTAGGTAGAGCACGAGCACTGCCAGGATTGGGGGTTAGATTGTTACCAGGACCACCCATGATAAAACCTATGCTCTGATGGTACTGTAAGGCCCTTAGGATGATAGTGTCCACCTGATGGCATAGGTTTTGTGAACCCAACATTGGTCACATACTTTTAAGTGTACAAATTACATGTCTACTTGATGAAGTGTAGAGAAGTGATGGCACTGAAGAATTGAGGGCAGGGCAGTACTTCTTCACAATGCTTAAATGACACATAAACACCAAGGAAAGGGAAAATGTAACTAAATGTAATGTAAACTTTTCCCCCCCTCTGTTCCTTCTGTAGGTCTGCAGCTGTCCATCTCGCTGTGCCACTCTACGGGAGAGAAGAAGTACCAGCGGGCGTCTCCGGAGAGACCCAAACCAGACGACCACCTCTACGTACTGGAACACAACCTGCATCAACTGATGAGAGAGGTCAGACACTCTGCCTGGAGTCATTCTGTGACTCATTTGAACCTGCTGTCCAGGAGAGCTGTTTGTTTTTACTCAGTTTATTGAGTTCAATTGGAAAGCTTTTATTTATACAGGCAGGTAGGTCCTGTTCACAGGATAATCTTAAAATTACAAGGATAGGATAAGAGAGAAAAGATGATAAGATAAAGATAAATTATCACTATCATTTGAGATAACATTTTATGTGTATCTTTCTGCAATCATGTTAATAACATTTAAATGCCACATTAATGAAGCTCTGCCTGGAGCCATTCTGCAAGACATTTGAACCAGGCTAAATACTGGCCCAAATGTATCTGGAAAACTTAAATCTGCCACTGTCAATTGAGATATCACTTGATGTGCATGTTTTTACCTTTCATAACAGATACATTTTATAAATGCCCGTTTCATGGAACAGCCTGTCCTTTCTCTCAGTTCCATAAGCAGCAGCTGAGCTCTGTGGTGATGCCCCACCCTGCTAGCGCCCCCTTTGGCCACAAACGCTTGCGCCTGGCGGGGCCCCAGGCCTACGACAAGGCCGAGATCTCCAGCCTGCAGCAGAACGAGGGGCTACTGGAGAAGATCATCAAACAGGCCAAACACATCTTCCTACGTAGCAGGTAACTTCAATTATTATTTATGTACCAATGTTTTTATTTATTTATACAAGGACTGATGAAACCACAAGGACAATTGCCAGCGGCTGCCGTTGCGTTGTATCACAATATTTTTAGCTACAGTAATGTTAGATAGCTTCAGCTCTATCAGTGCCAGGGGTCGAACCAACGATCATTTCCTACAGTAAATGTGTAAATCAAGGTGTTAGTGCCAGGGCCACCAGTAGTTACCACTGCTGGTTTGCAGTGGCATCAAATAAATAATCTGTGGTATCTATCTTACTTCCTAACATAGCCCATTATCAATGTTTTAGACAGGGTTTGCTGATATTATAACGTTAACGTTAGCTTAAAGTTGTAACAGTGTACTCTATATTCTCTTCATTGCTACTTTTGGCCAGCAGATGGCACAATTGGACACTGTGTTCATCATTGCTTTGGTCTCAAGAATATGAACTCATAATTAATATAATTTTATTTTAATTTTTTCGTATTTTTCAGTCAGTATTCTTTTAAGGTGGCCTTGACTATAAGGCTGCAGGAAACCCTCTACTGGGTGTGTTTCAGTATTGGTAATGTAGTGTGTGTGTGTGTGTGTGTGTGCGTGTGCGTGTGCGTGTGTGTGTGGATGCCAGGACGGCACGGACCATTGACAGCCTGGCCAGCCGTATCGAAGACCCCCAGATCCAGGCCCACTGGTCCAACATCAACGACGTGTATGAGTCCAGCGTCAAGGTCCTCATCACCTCTCAGGGCTACGAGCAGATCTGCAAGTGAGTGAAGGACAGCAGGGAGGGGAGAGAGAAACCAGGGAAGAAAGGGAGGCACAGTGTGGGAGACACAGGAGGGAAGCTTCTGGTGGATTTATAAGCTACTGTATTTTTCAAGCTCACCATAGGGTATCTGCAGGTCCTTAAAAGGTCTGAAGAAGTCTTAAATTATCTAAATTTAAGGCCTTAAAAAGTGTGTAAATATCTTACACACCGTAATTAAGGGGCCTTATTTTTTCACCATGTTATTCAGGTTTATTTTCAATTGTAAATTTTACTTTGATTCAGCTGTCAAATTAAATAGTGACATTGACAGATACATGCAGTGATATTTAATCGAGGCACAGCTGGAAAGTAAGGCAAACGAGATGAGGCAGATGCCATGAATTGTTTTAGTTTTGCCAAAGATGTGAATGGGACCGGCAGTAGTGGTGTTGGTTTTATTTTCCTCTGTTGTATTACATTAAAAGACCAATTCTAGTTGGTCTGGTTAAGCTTGAGCCATATGCATGCATGACCACTCTTAGATTAATACGGGACATACAGTATGCCAGACATGTTTTGTTGTTTCATTGCATCTGCTTTAGTAAACGCAGTCTGACTTCATGTGCCTAAACATTTAATTTACTGGTATCCTTTTTCTTATACTGCTCATTTAGATTAGCAGAACCTTCAATAGCTATATTCAGTTGGAAGTATTTTGGGTGTTAAATTGGTATTAAATCCTATTCAGGTAGCATTAAAAGGTCTTCAGTTTGGCTTTCTGAAACCTGCAGATACCCTGCACCTGCACAATCACTAACTTTTTCTCCCCTTCATGAGTTGTGTGGGGTTTTTTTTGTTTTTGTTTTTACACACGTGCAAATAAATAAAGTCAAGCTCAAACTGTTGGTGTGTTCAGATCCATCCAGCTGCAGCTGAACATCGGTGTTGAGCAGATCAGGGTGGTGCACAGAGACGGACGCGTCATCACCCTGTCACACCAGGAACAGGAACTGCAGGACTTCCTCCTCTCACAGGTAACACTCACAGTGTTATTTCTATGTAAATATTTGTTGTCAATTCAAATTCATGAACATCTCATAGATCTACACTGTGATATCACATTCAAATGCAAGTCCTCAAAATTACAAAGTATTACACCAACTGCACAAAGTACTGGGAACGCCTGCTTTTTCCATGAAATTGACTTACCAGGAGAATCCAGATTTAGTTATTATTGATTTTGCTCTTTTAAATCCACTTCAGTCATGTAGGGGAGATGAAGACAAAGGGGAGGAAACAGGTTAAAGGTTTATTAAGTGTTAAGACGATTGAGACATGGATTGTGAAAAGGAGAGTGCGACTCAATGTAATGATGGCGTTCCTAATATTTTGTACACTCAATGTATGTGAAATTGCAGACCAAAGGAAGGAAATAAAAAAAATTATGCTATTTTTCTTTTTTGTATCCTACTACTATTTGCTGCTGCAATGACCCAGTTTCCCTTCGAAGATCATTTAAGTTTAATCTCATCTTCTTTTTGCACCTTTTTATTTCACTTCTTAAAGCCGTGTGTAACGCCGCCCCCTGTGTCTGTGTTGTGTTACTGCAGATGTCGCAGCATCAGGTGCATGCCGTTCAGCAGCTGGCCAAGGTGATGGGCTGGCATGTCCTGAGCTTCAGTAACCATGTAGGCCTGGGCCCAGTGGAGAGCATCGGAAATGCCTCCGCCATCACCGTTGCCTCCTCCAATGGGGAGTACGCAATCTCAGGTAATATGGGTGAGATAAGGAAACCTGTATTTGGTTGGTTTTGAGGTCAAATGCTTTTAAAGCTCTAATGTGTTTTTTGTTTTAACTAGGCACTGCTAAAATAGTGACAATGTATGTAGAACACATGAAGAAAGCATGGATGCATGACCACCAGTACTGTATAGAGAGGGGCAGGAAAGGCTACCTCTATGTTTGCAAATATTTCAACAGTACTTAAAGGAAAAATCCACTATAAAGCACTTTAACACTGTTAAAAAAACAGCTGTTGACGATGTGCCTTGCCTTTCTGGGTCCGTTTTGTTGTTCGGTGGTGTATTTTTCTTATTCCTGTGGATAACTGGCCAGATGTCCAGTACAGCTGCAATGGAGTTTGGTAGCAGAAACATTTTCAGTTATCTAAAACATCAACAGTAAACATCAGGTTTTGGTGTCAGTCCCTCAGAATCAAAGAGCGAGGGCTTCTCTCTACACTTACCATTTTGCACCGACATTCAACAATCATACAGGGAGAAATCCATCGTAGAGACAGAGATAACAATTTCTCCACCGACAGTAGCCTCAATAGACCAGAATGCAATGCAGCCACAAGACAGGTTTACACCCGTTCTCTGGGGGTTGTCAAAAGGCATTCTGGGAAATGACTAACTGAAGTAGAAGTAGATGAGGCAGGTTGAAGCGGGTACAACAAAAAAGTAAATTACAACACTTCATCACAAAAGAACTCCTGGAATACACTGAACGTCACACATTGAAGATATCCAAGTGTAAGAGTATCTGAGGGTGGATTCCTCTTTTAAATACAAAACGCCCCCCATACTACAAGTAATACTGTATGTCCTCATAATCTAAAATCCCCAAGATTTATACATTTGTACATGAACATTAGCAGATTTTACTTACCAAGAAGTGTGTGTGTGTGTGTGTGTGTCCATCTGTCCGTTCAGTGCGTAACGGCCCAGAGAGCGGGTGCAAGGTTTTGGTCCAGTTCCCCCGCAGCCAGAGCAAAGAGCTGCCTAAGAGCGACGTCATCCAGGACGGCAAGTGGAGCCACCTCAGAGGGCCTTATAAGGAGGTCCACTGGAGCAAGATGGAGGGACGAAACTTTGTCTACAAGATGGAGCTCCTCATGGCGGCACTTACTCCCGGTCCTTAGATACGCCTGCAGGCCCAAACGGAATCTGTGGAGTCCTGAAACATTTGCTTTCCTATACACAAAGCCATGTTTTTATATACAAGTAAATTGTGGTGGTATACTGAACAACCCCCCCAAAAAAACACTCCGTAGAATCCAGATTTTCTTGAGTTTTTCAGCCAAAAATATCAGAAAAAGTGAAAGAAATGCCCGTAGCTTCGTTTTTGGCCTTGACATAGGCTGCCTTAGACTTGTCACAACTTCCTCTTGACCCACTTCATGGACTTTTTGAACACTGCCATCGACTCCGTTCCACCTCCACATCGTCCCCCACCCAGCTCACTTTTTGAGATAACGCAAGCTTTGGAGCATATACAGGTACATAAAAAAAAAAAGTGAATATCGTGGAAAAGTTCATTTTTTCCCATAATTTAATTCAAAAAGTGAAACGTTCATATATTCTAGATTCATTACACAGAAAGTGAAATATTTCAAGCCTTTTTTTGTTTTAATCTTGATGATTACGGCTTACAGCTCATGAAAATCAAAAATCCAGTATCTCAAAATATTAGAATATTACATAAGACCAACCAAAAAAGGATTTATAATACAGAAATGTCGACTTTCTGAAAAGTATGTTCATTTATGCATCAATACTTGGTCGGGGCTCCTTTTGCACGAATTACTGCATCAATGCAGCGTGGCATGGAGGCAATCAGCCTGTGGCGCTGCTGAGGTGTGATGGAAGCCCAGGTTGCTTTGATAGCGTTCTTCAGCTCGTCTGAATTGTTGGGTCTGGTGTCTCTCATCTTCCTCTTGACAATACCCCATAGATTCTCTATGGGGTTCAGGTCAGGTGAGTTGGCTGGCCAATCAAGCACAGTAATACCACGGTCAGCAAACCAGTTACTAGTAGTTTTGGCACTGTGGGC
>OMLI01022664.1:0-10467 GCA_900302605.1 Rondeletia loricata
CGTCACTAGGGCACTATGATGTCATGATGTCACGATGTGACGATGTCATGATGTGATGACATCATCAGACTAGCCGACCAATGGTGTAACTTCGTCAGTCTCAGTCAGTCAGTCACTCACGGACATTTGACAGCTCAGGTCTTGAAGAGGAAAATTGACACTGGCAACATTGCAGAAGACACCATCTCCGCTGAACAGCAACTCAAGCTACAGGAGCTACATGATGGGCGGATGTCACAGAGCACAGTCGACAAGGCTGTTTTAAGAAACCACACGGACATACAAACCAATGTCCAACTTCATGCTAAATCATTAAACGCATAACCAACTGGAAGAACTCTCCGTGCCCTCACTCTCTGACCGGAGTCCCTGCTCGAGGCCTATCAGACCAGCAACCCCCCTAGGAGGCTATTCCTCCACTTTAATGGTATATGGAGTTCTTTGGGAAAATGACATTTTGTTCACTGTCTCATCCAGTCTCTGTCATGGCTTCATTGTCGCTGCTACAATTGCAGTGTCAGGCACACTTTTATTTTCTCTGAAGAGTCCTAATTAATCACAATGCAGACCCAAGGACATCATTCTATTCACTGCTATCTGCTATGTTACTCACAAACTTGAATTGATTGACAATTTTAGAAAATGTTGATGTGCTGCCAAGTCATTTTGTGTCCTTTCAAGAACTTTCTTGCTGAAGATAAATGTTCCACAAATATTCAACATGTAGGGTGTGGACGTAATGTAAAAAGAAAGCTATTCTTTACTGTTTTCTGTTTTGCCTTATTTTCTCTCCCTAAATGCTATATTGTTCTTTTTGGTGATGCATGTGCTGATGTGGGTGGATGTGGATGGCTAGCTGATGTGGAAATGTTGAAGGAGGTCTGATTGTGGTTGAATGGAAGTCAGATTGCATTTGTGGCAGGGACTCTGGAAGGTAAGTGTTGTTGTTTGTCTATGTATGTATGTATGCGGGGGTGGGGAAGGAGTGGGGATTGTTTCACCTGTAAAATTGTGCCTTAGTATGGTGTGATTTCCGATTTAATCAACAAATCTTTCTAGAAAATAAAACAGGAGTGATTAATTCATGCATATATATTCATTTCTCCAAAACACTTGAAGCTTGAGCTTCATCCAAAGGGTGAACAGGACATTTACAATCCAATATCTTGGGCCCTGCAGTAAATGGTTCTGCTGTGCAGCTTCTGTCTCGGAAGCTGTAGACAGACCTAGCTTTTGGCACTGCCAGCCTCTATGCCATTATGTAAGTGAATTAATCTGTCTCCTCTCTGCTGCTGGACAGTATTTATTAGTCTAATCTACATCCATTTCTCTTACATTGTGTCACAACTTCATCTTTTATGCTGTCTGCTGCTTCTATTTCTACCTCTAAGAAGATTTGTCGAGGTTACTGAGTGAAATATGTGAGTACCTTGTAATAACAACCAGCTACTTGTCTGATCAGCTGATATATGTAACATATTATCTTCAAGTGTGTGGATGAATTGCAGCCCTGTCAGCATATATGTGTTGACCCTTTTTTATTATTCTGTGCCATCATTCAAGATTTATGTGACCAGACGATGCCACAATAATTCTCCTCTTCCCTAATCCCAGAGAGTGGAATGCACATCCCAACCCTTATAAGTAAACCATTTTCATAATTCAATAGCACTGTAGCACAACTGCACTACCGGCATTAGGATAAGGCAGCTGAGAAAAAAGGCAAAGTTATTACGATAAACGACTGAGCCATGAAAACAGAGTAGACCAAGCATTCTCCTTTGATGCAGTGCATTCCACAAGCCCATTACCTCTGCTGTTTAAAGATCAGAGACTTGACTCAGGGGAATATCCCTTTAGACAGGTGCACAGGAACAGACGCCAACAAGGGTTAAGCTCAATTTATACTTCTGTGTCGAAACAACAGCGTAGCTGCGCCGTAGGTACTTCGTAGGTATTTCCGGTGTCAGCGTAGCCCTCAGAGGCTGTCGCCGTAGATTACGTGCACCTCTCCAAAAATGTAACTGCGCGTAGGGCGACGTAGACCGGCGACGCAGACCCGCTTGGGTCACATAGTATTTCCCCCCACGTGCTTCCGGTTCATTTCAGCCAACAATAACAACACGGAGAAGATCGAAGAGAGACTAGCTGAGGAGGTTCGCAAATATATTCATTTATATGACACCTCATCCTCTAATTATAAAGATAGCCAGATGTCACTAAATTCATGGCGATAAATATCCAAAAACATTGGTTTGGACACAGCTGAATGTATCCGAAAACACGGAAGTACTGTAACACGGAAGTGCTCCGTGTTAATAAAGCTCGACACTGCCATCTAGTGTTTCGGCGACCTACGCCGTGGAAACCCACCAACGCAGAAGTATAAATGATAGCACCGCCGTAGCCCCTACGGCGTAGCTACGGCTATAGCAACGGCGGCGTTCGACGCAGAAGTATAATTCAGCCTTTAGGGTTATCGGCAATCTATACCCAGAAACTTTTGGCATCAAGCAACAGTTGGCTCCTGTTTCCAAAGAAAGCCGAGCAGAAACGGAGTTAAACCACCATGCATTACATTAACTTGTCACTGAGCTGGGTTGGGTCGTGAACATAAAAAAAAAAACAGGATTTAGCAAATACTGTCATGGTTTTCGCACCAGGGAGGATCATTTGTTCACAGAGAACAAACAGCACAAATTAATTGTTTCGGTAGTGTTGCTGTCTTCTATTGATACATGTCATCTATTACATCCCCTCCAAACCATCCACATTATTTCCCTGTTGACAAATGGATGGATATGAATGCTCAGCTTGGCAATGAGATGGATGGCAAACATTAACACACCCAGGTCTGTGTTTGTCTGATGCATTACAATTGTACCGCATTCATCTTTTGTTTTAGTGTGGATTTCATTTAACCTTTTCATGTACCAGTGTGGCCCTGAGTTTTTCATGTTCATGTGAAATATCAGTACATACAACTGAATATGGTACAACCTGTGGAATATATCAGTGCTTTTGCATTTTGAGATCAGACCTCTACACAGGCAAACAGTGGCGAAAGCACCGATTCCATTCTGTGTAATACATTGTTGTATGTAGCTTTTGTGTGCAAGTGTGCATATGAGCGTGAATATGTGTTTCATATGCTGCTGCAACATGATTCTGCCCTACTCTTCCTGTGTGAGAGGAAGTAACTCAATGTGCCACATCCATCTTTGCCAGTGCCAACTGCCAACCTGGCATCCGCTCGTCTTCACTCTTTTATAAAGTGCCCCGTCATGTATTTCTGAAGGACAGAGGCAGCAAAGCCTCTGCTCTTGATGCATACATATGCCGGCACTGTAACAAGCATCACCTCTGCAATGCAAGGTTAATACCGCCTGTCATTGTCACAGAGAAGGGCCTCCTGATGATGATTGATCAGGTTTTTATCAAGCCCCATCGTGTGACGAGATATTTGTGGAAGGGCGTCTGTGTTCTACCCAGGAACTACAACAGTCACTGGGGAGGGATCACAAGATGCACCCACTGCTAGGACCACAGCCACAAAAAAACACAAAACCTGTCACGCAATGTCATCTGCATCTTAATCAAGTTGGTGGAAAATAGCAGTTAGAGTAATGAGAAACCACAGTGTTACTGCATTTTGATTGGCACTTTGACCTGGCAGGTTTGTTAATGGTCACATATTCTTTGCGATTACAATCATCATTCGTGCCTCCTGCCGTGGCGATGGAAGATATATGGAAATTAGGGCATCATAATCCTGATCAGGTTGTGTCGGCTTATTGTGTGCACAGGGCTCCACGACCCTGCGGTAATTGCCTCTCGCAATCTGTTAAATCTTGCTCGACATACCAGCAAATCCATGGGTCCCTGTTGTTTTTTAGCGGTGACCTTGGCTTGGTTTCAGAGCTCCATTCTGGGCTGCCGCGAACAGGGGGGTAGGGGGTTAGAATTAAGATTCTGTGTGCATTTCGTTGGCATTTCTCGTGCATTTTTGAAAGCCCATGGATAAGAGACAACATGCAAGATCAGACAATGCAGCGGTGGAGCTAAAATAAATCTCTGCCCAAGGAGGACATTTCAGGTGGAGAGTTGTGACCTCGGATCCTGGCAAACTCCCAGACTGTGAGATGAGTGGAGTGAGAGGGAGGAGGTGAAACGAGAGTCCTCAAAAGCAGACTAATTACCCTGAATGACTGATAACGCTCAAATCCTCGCTTTTTTTTAGAGGCTATGCATAATGGTTTATTAACTCTCCATAATTGACCATAATTAGAATAGGGTCTTAGATCTTTTGTGTAAGAAACCACAGTATTTTGCTCTAATGTCGCCTTTTAATGGCAGACAGTAGGCACTATTTCTTTTTTTGTATGAATGTTCATAGTGTGAATAAAAGGATGTTTTGTCATTGCAACAATACAACACTAATTATGTTAACTGTTTGTTACAATGTTTAAAAACTATGAATAATTTATAATATCCTACAACTTTTACTATTACTACAACAACTACTATTAATACTACTACTACTACTACAACTAATAATAATAATAGATAATAAATAAATAATTTAATTTAAATAACAGAGTTACAAAGTGCAGTGAAATGGATAGTCAGGCTTGACCTTGCTACATCAATGTACAGCTCATACTCAAATGTATAAACTCACTTTTACTTATAAGGTTAACAGTGCAGTATCAACACATGTATTCAAAGCATTTATTGTGCAGTACTTCCAAATATAATTGCACAGACAGTGCCTTTTGCTGCTTCAATACCTCAATAGCCTGAGTATTAAAATCTCACATTGTTCAGTCAGTATATTAAGCCTACCCTAAATCTGAACTCCAACAGCCTAATCAAATGGTTGTCAGCTTCCTTTTTTTCTCTTGCTCACACTTCATGAATCACAAGGCTCTTTCTCTCTCTTGCCTCTCTCGTTTCCTCTGTCTCTCTCTCTATAAACCAATTCAGAACAAAAAAAAGGTGGTAGAAATCACAATGACTGCTAGCCTAGCCACATTAGCATGGTAGTGCCAAGGCATTGTGCTGTTCCAGATGTGCATCTTGGGAGTTCCTGCAGAGCCACAATACCTGCATCACAATAACATCAACGGGTTAGTTAGTTAAATCCATTTGCAGGTCCGACTTCTCAAAGGAGAGCTTTAGCAACTTCCATCAAAACAAATGTGGGTTTGCAAAGAAAGCTGAAACTGGTGGATGGTGGATGGTGCTGTACCGGTTCTCCCTCTGCTTCCCCCAAACTTTAGTCCAAACTTTAGTCAAGATGTTGCTGCAATTAATTTACCCTACTGGTCAAGCGCTGTTCTCCACAACCCAGACCAAATTTCAAAATAAGACACACAGGACCAAACATGCAAATCCTAATATACAAGGCCACCTCATAAAACACATTTTAGGGGATGGTAAATGGTAAAACAACATTTAAAAAACATTTCAGAATATTACAAAGAATGAAAGTAACCTACCTAGTTGCCTGATAATGAACAGAGATCACGCTTATCTCAAACCTCAAGCGTCCATTAATTCCCCACCATTATTTCCTTGTGCAGTGGCAAAACAACACACATGAGGACAAAATACGAGAATACACCGCCAGGGAAACATATTTTTTAGGCAATACAAATTTTGGCACAACAAAGGTTTGTTAACGCTGCTGTCTCTAGCTGCTATGCTGTCAGCTCGCTGTCACTAATATCAACAACATGGCCTCGGTGATTCATATGACGCCATGCGAATACTATGGAGTTAGCTAATGTACGGTAAGCTGTTTTTCAACACGTGTCCTTGGAACAAGCTTGCATATACAGTATATAATGTATACACTGTGGTTATTGAGCAGTTTTGGGTGCTGTTGGTACCTGGGATCGAACCAGCAACCCTCCATAACCAACTTGCCAACCTGCTACCTAACCTGCCAATAGAGATGACGCAAAAACATCTCAACATTCCTTTACCCTCACAAATATATGGTTGCATCTCACCGATAAATTTCCTGCAATAGGCTGACAGCAGCAGGGTAGCTCATGTGTATCTTCATTATGTGTGGGGGAAGGACAGTCACTCATCTGTGACTCGATTACAAGAAGACAACAAAGGAGCAGTATGATCAGTATGTCTGGAATCCGCATAGCAATCATATTCGCTGCTTGTAAATTGAATTAGAGGACAGGAGTGGGAGCAGGTAAAAGGCAGGCATAAGAGGGCTCTTTGCTCATCGAGACTAATTGTGTCTCTGAGTGTCACAGAGGCTTGAATGGAGAGAAAGCCGCTGTAATCAGAGGGCTGTGTCCTTGCTCATCAGCCCAGAACCGTTCTGCTCTTCTCACTGAGCCTGAGACAACAGAAGCAGCAGCAGTACACTGATTGCAGGGCAGCATCAACCCCATAGCAATGAAATACAGTAATTGTAGACTTCATAATGGTTAGGACGATATTCAACCAGACAGCCAGCTAATATGACTTTCTGTGTGGTACATTGCACCCTCTTCAAACTCCAACAATAGTTTGAGGTTCTGCCATTTCAATTGATCAACAGCAAAAATATAAATAGTTATTTTGCTGCTACCTTATTATCTCATTCTAAACATGAGAAGAAAGGGACTTTTTCTCATTTTAACATGAGAGGAAGCAGACTTGATCTAATTTCAACATGAGGTGAAACAAACTACCACTTGTGTTTTTTATTTCTGGAAGCTTTAGACATGACTTGCCATGCCTCAATCCATTGACTCACTTTATTTTTAGAAATACTATTTATGCTGTTTCTGCTTCATTGGTTTCTACACAGTAGGTGAAGAGCCCAAAATGAACTCACAACAAGGATACATAGAATTGGTGTAAACCTGCTGAACCATGGAGCACCCCAACTGATCGCAGGGTTGAAATGAATCTCATCTGAAAACGTTTTGGCACCAGGCCTAGATTTGTTTCTGTCCTGGTGACATTGAGGCGTTTAACTCTCTCAGGGTATACCTGTTAACTGTCAAAAAAATGTATCTCAACTTTTGGTAGGTTCTCACATCTACGACCAGTTTGTGAAGCCTGTGAAAAGCGGATGTTTGGGCCATCTTTCTTCTATACATTCCTGTCACAAGTTTTCTCAGCGGTATACGTACACAGACAGATGCCTGTATTAAAGAGAGACTACCTCTTTAAAGTGGGAAGGGACAGGGCAATATTTGTGTGGACAGCTCTGCACTGACAGACGATGATCCAATGTTTCTGATCTCTGCTCTTTGCATTCTGTCCGTGTTAAGGCATGCCTGATCGCAGGGGAAATAAATAAATGATCAAAGTCAGTATGGAGAGGTGTGCACAGTTTTACCAATGTGGGGCAACATAAACGGTTACAGCGTTAAAGCATACAAGATTCCCCAGTGGCATCTGTATTTACTCATACATATACAGCAGTTCAACAGTGTGTGGGTAAAACCTGGACTAAAACCACTGACATTGTTAAAGCAATGTCATTCAGTGATTCTCCACTCTTGTGGACAGTGTTTGATTAGAATCACCACCCATGTAAGCACAGACTGAAGAAGTCAGTACATTGCTGTGCTAGTACTTAAATGACCAACAAGCTGATAATAATCACATTAGATTCACTGAAGACTGGCAGGCAACAGAGTAGTCAGATATAGGCTAAATATGTCAAAATGTTCAAATCCAATAGCAATTTACATGACAAAATACTGGAATTAAGTGTATTTAAATAATATAAATAATGTTACATATTTATACTAATACAGTACAGTAAAAACGTCCAATATCTGACATTATAAACAAATTCCAAAACAACTGAAAAGTTGTCTTATTGCACAACTCTGTAGGATTTTCCTTTTGACCTAGTTTTCCAGGTTTTGATTCTTCCAGAGACTGAACATCCTATGACATCAGGGCGTTTGGCTGAGGGGAAGGTCATGGGCTTTGCAGCACAAAATACATATTCAATGGAAAGACCAGCCATTTTGTGCCATCTGCCCTCCCAATCTTATTGGTCTATGGGCCTCTGCATCTCTTGTTTTCCTGTGCGACCTAAGGCCATGGTACACTTGCTGCGGAAACAGATTTCAGCAGGTTCGTACAGACAAAAGGACACGTTTGCAGAAAAAATGAAGCGCCGCATTGGCTTCGGACTGAACCGTGTGTTGCCTTGTGGAAAAGTGTCTCCATTTCCTTTTCTGGTTCATTGCCTTTGTTTCCAGCACCATGCTAACATCTCGTGGTCGACTCTTCAACATGAATGGTTTGGAGGCTCGGCTTGCTGAGCTTGTTAGAGGATCTGCACCTTTCTGCCTGATCAAACGGTTTCTAAATCCTCAGATTCCCTCAGCCAGCTTTGTCGCTCTTTCACCCCAGCCATTGTTCTAGTTGTTCTCTGAGCTTTTGTCACCGCTATTTCTGGTTTCCCTAGGTGACGGTTACCTCTTTAATCTTCATGCATCCCCACTGGCATGGAGTGTGAATAAATGAACAATACAAAGCAGCAGCGAGTGTATACACATTTGTATGTTCAACTGTGTTTATAGTTCAGTCAAGTTTGACTTCGTTGTTACTATACCACCGCCTTTAGAATATAACTTACCTGTGTGATCAGGTGGTTGATTTTGCCAGTGTAAAATCTCAAACTTAATTACAAAGCACAGAAATGTTCATAGCACTACATGGGAAATATTTCAGATATATTGTATATATAAATATGCATATTTCAAATACATGTAGTAGAAATAAGTCCCATCTCCGAAAAGCATCTTTTCTTCTCTCTGTCTGGGAGAAGGTAAAAGTGGAATAGTGCAGTTGAGCATGACTGGGATATCTGATATAGTGGGATGATACATGGCCTGACTGAGAACCAGAAAATAACCATTCCTTTCAGCTCTTGCCATTCAGAAGACATTATCCAACATACTGTGATGGAAAAATGTATCACAGGCATGCAGATTTGGGAGAAGGGAGCTTAATAATAGAAACAGCAGAAATCCTGCTTGTACCCCTAAAAGTGATTTTCTTAACCAAATCAGGTATACTAAAGACTTTATAAAAGAACAATTAATGCAAGCCGTTTTCATGTCAGCATTTATTTTGAAAATGTTTGTCTATTTGCCTTTCAACAGCACATTGTGATCCATGACCTCAATTATGCACTGATGCTTGTCTGTGCTAAAAAGCAAGGCATTCAAGTGGATGGAGCCATCGATGCCTCAAATGACCCTCGTGTTGGATCCCTGACTGCACTAAAACGTATGGGGGAATTTGGATTATTTCATTCAGAAGACTGTGGGGAGTCTTGGACAACAGTGCGGTGATGAAAACAAACAGGCTGGGTGACCTCCGCTGAGAATGACAGTATATCCTGAGGGACTGCCGTTTCTGATCTGCTTCTCTGTGCTCTTCACAGTGTGAAAAGCCTTTTATGATTCTCCCTGTTCCATATCTCTCAAAATGGAGTTCAGCTTTCCCATACCATACTCCTTCACCAGTATTAATACAATATTCTCCAGCTATATAACACACGTCCTTATAAATGACTTGAATAAAAACGATTGTAATGATTTGTAACAGCAGTACTCAGAGATGCTCACAAGTCATTTTATGCAAGTCCAAGTCAAGTCTCAAGTCTTTGAGGGACGAGTCTGAGTCAAGTCTCAAGACTTTAGTCACGAGTCTGAGTCAAGTCTCAAGTCTTTAGTCACGAGTCTGAGTCAAGTCTCAAGTCTCTTGGTCCTATTATACATTATTGACCAATATTTTGTAGGGCAGCACAATTCAATAAAAATTTTTTAACTGCAATATTGACTAGGCCTACTGGAGTGTCCAAGATACACAAGATTGCATTTTTCTTTATTCTGTTTCAGAATACTGTTTCAGATGGTCCCGTAAACAAGGAATTAGTGCTGTGCAGAATCCTTGGCCTGCGAAAATCAAGGTGCACATCAGAGAAAACCAGTAACCCTTATTTTTACAGTCACCCTAAGTAGTAAGTACCATGTATTTGCCAGGTAAATACATGATAAGAACAGAAGTAATAATTCATAAGTACTGATAATTCATAAGTGATAACTAACTTTAACTAAGTAGGTACATATTACCCTGGTATTACTCATCAGTTCAAGTAACTACATTGTAGTTGGATATGTATATGGTAAGAAACTAGTGGTACCATGGGCAAGGGCGCACATCTCATTACAACTTAGGGGGGGACCACAAACATGGACATCAATAATATCACCAACGTATATCAAATTATCTGTGCAACAAGTGCCACAAAAACGTTATCTGTTTGATCCTTTATATGTATGTGCATTAAAACAATGCTGTGGGGAAAAGGACTTCTGCAAGTTCACTGCCGAGCAGCTCTCCCTGTATTTAACTCCTTATATGAATGTTTATAGTATTACACATAACCGGGAAAGGTGAAACAACTATAATGTT
>OMLI01022674.1:4439-14691 GCA_900302605.1 Rondeletia loricata
AAGAGAAGCATAAGGGAACAGAGAAACGGGTGATCAGAAGCTGAGGTTCATGGGAGGAGACGGACTTTGAGATTCGTCTCTGGGCTTTAGCAAGGTGTACTAGGAATCAATGGTCCCATGGGTGGCTGGACGTGTGTGTTTGTGTGTGTGTGAGAGAGAGAGAGAGATAGAGGTGATTATCAATACGTCCCATGTTGTCTTGAAGAGAACGAACTGCTCAGGAATGCGAGCACAGAAAACGCATCTTTACAGTTTGTGATGGGCTGTGTGCTTGAGGTTGCGCCATCAATTAAGACACAGCTGTTCATTTTCCCAGCTGTTTCTACTGGGAACTGTTTCTACTCTGTACTATAGACTAATGAAACTTGAGGCTTCCCATTCGTTCTGATTAGCCAAGTCACCATCCGATGCATCCTTGATATGTTGTGGTCGGTAAGTAAACTCGCACGATCTTTATCCTTTTTTTCCCTTTTGGGCACAAATGAGAACACACACAATAAGTGCTGTGAGCTGCTCTTACTTCTCAAGCTCCATTTTAGCACAGGTGTCACGTTACACGTTGGTTTTTGTGAGAGCGGGGTATCGAGATCACGACCTCACGACCAAATCCAAGTGAACATTTTTTGTGTGTGTGACCCCCGTCTGTGCCACATTGTATAGTGAGCACATCACTACGTTGGAGAGACAAGAACCTACAGGAGAGAAGGTTGTTTAACTTGAACGGTACAGAGAGCTTAGGTTTGTGACAGTTGTGTAGTTTGCCACGGCTCAGTCCATAGTGACGGATACTGTTGGTGGATTTTGGGAGTTTTACCTTTACCGCATGCTGAGGCCCTGTGGTGTGCAGTGTCTTCTGGGTAATCAAAGCTGACAAGCTGTATCCAATCTATGAAAGCTTGTATTTTGGTATCTGTTTATTTTCTATTTTCCAAGACTTTATTCTAGTCAAAAAGTCTCAACTTGCCCTCAATAACCCCTGTCCAAATATAGAAGAATAAACATTTATCTTTGAAAAATCCTTCCAGTTTTCATGTTTTGCCAGTTCCACATTAATCTTTGGACAGAGTCTTGGAGTTATGTAATTTTGCTGGGAAATGTAAATGTTTAAGTAGCAGCCAATGCAACTGGGAGCCGTGGTTGGCAGGAGGAGGGAGCTGGCTAACCACCTGTTGTATAACAGCATTGATTTGATAGAAAAGCCTTGCTATTAAAGGAAAGGGAAACAAAAGAAGTTATGCTTTACAGCAGAGGGCCTCCTCTGTACAGCCAGACCTGCAATAGCTTTCATGCACCCTCCTCCTCTTCTCCCTCCTCCATCTCCTCCTCCTCCTCCTCCTCACCAGACATGACTGTTCACGTCAAAATGCAAAAGTCAAACTATTCCTCCTTTGACTCGGGTTGTTATAGTAACACACCTTTCCCTGTCCCCAATGCTCACCTGAGAGGTAGTGAAGAATGTAGATGGGTTTCATAACACCGCTCAATGAACAGACAGCCTTGACGCAGAAAGAGAAACAGTAAATGTAAGAGAGAGGATCACTAAAACATTCAAGTTGCCATGCTAGTGGCCAAGCCCAGTAGCATCCAGAGAGAGAGACGGTTTTATGCTGGTTTCAGGGCCAGCATGAGATTGGTTCCATGTGAGATCATGTCTTTGATTAATCCCTCTCTAACTGGGACCAGTGAAGTACCTCATACCATCCTCTACTTTAGTTGTTACTCTCACTTGGAGTCACACTTTTATTCATGCTAACAGCAGGTCTTACCATTGGCTTCACACTAAACTCACACTACAAATCACTCTCAACTCTCAACTCTCTGACTCAGACTAGCATGTGACTGCACTAGCACTCATATAGTAGTAGTCAGGCTTGGACCCACATCCAGCTTTACACTTGGACTAGAACTCACTACAACTCACTTTTGGTTTCACACTAATGGGTAAATTTTCAGAAAAACGTAACGCTGTACGTGGGCGTAAATGGCCTGATGTGCTCGCTCTGATGCACAAATCTCCTACGATGACCCAGATCTGCGTCATGCTCCTATACAGTACATGGCTAGGATGCTAGCCTGCTTTCAGCTCAACTCAGTTTGATTGCATTCCTTTCAACCCAAAGTTTACTTCTGACATTTTTAGTTGTTGCACATTTGATTGTAGAGATTGCGTTATATGCTTTACACTGTACGTGAAGAGATAATGGTGAAACCTATGATTGCAATCATCATTCTTATGGATTTTCTATTTGGGATCATTTCTAGTGAATCTAATTATAGGAAAAATAAACCATTCCTCATTTTACTGGGGACCCCCTGGAACCCCCTTAAGGACCCCTGGGGATCCCCGGTAGAGGTCTGCATGGGCATGAAATTGAAGCCCGAACCCGGCCCGTACCCGCGACCCTCAGGCCCTACCCGAACTGAGCCCGACTGGTACTGCCAACCCGAACCCGAAATCAGAAACGTTTGGTTAGTTTGTGATAGATGCCTGCTCTGCTGCCTCTCTCTCTCTCTCTCTCTCTCTCTCTCTCCATGGAGCTCGCAGTCGCACACACACACACACACACACACAGTCACACACACAGACAGATTCTCGCAGGCGCAGTTTTACAAGGCTTTGCTCGAGTCGTAGCCTAGCAACACACATGACACACACGCAGAGAGAGAGAGACAGTGCGTCTCACAATTGAGTCAGTGACGACCGAAAGACACAGGAGTTGAGCCGAGTGACCAATTTCTTCTAATAAAAATAAATGTAATACATTAATAATAATAATTATTTATTTTCACTTATTAGAGAACAAAATCCGAACCCGAGTTGTATGCAAACAAAACAGGCCCGACCCGACCCGACCCGAACCCGATATATTGCCTCGGGGCCCGTCGGGTTCGGGTCATGTAGCAGACCTCTAATCCCCGGACCTCAGGTTGAGAGTAATATATAATATTGTAATACTGTAATATTAATACTGTAATTCTCAAATGTAACTAAATCATAGTTCATAAGTACTGTTTTATTTTCTAATTAGTGTGCATACAAGCAGGTTTGGCTTTATTCTTTTAAAAACAAACTTCCAAAGTTTGGCATGGACAGCTTGCATCAGTCATTACAGTTGACTTGAGTTCTTTTCAAAACGTACTTGTTAATGCACTCAGTTATACTGAGTGTTGTGTTGCAGGGTGTTGCTGAAAAAGTATTCTCGTCAGTTGGTTAAATCTGCACTAGGCAAGATTTGTATGTAAAAATACATGTCTTATCAGCCTAATTCACAAATCGGGGCTGCAACAGAGAAGAGAGTCCCATCCCCACTAATTGGGACCCAGTAGATTTGCCCTATTTGCCCAGATTAATTTCAGGTATGTCGTTATGGTCACTGGCGGGAAATCTTCTTGGCACACAGGAGGTGACAAATCAAAACTTAAGAACAAAAAATGTTTTGTTTTCACCATCTCCACTCCTACCAGCCAGAAGAAATTTTGGTCTGAGGAGTGCGCAGTTTAATGACGTCACGTTACATGATTTCTGGGTAATGAAATCCTTCAAAATTTCATTAAATTGAACTGTTATTTCTCGCTTCCACTCGGGGCCACCAAAGTGCGAATTTGACCTGTGCAGCTTTAAATGAACAACTGCCAGCCGCGACCACTTGCTAACGTAATTTCAACTAATAAAAGGAGGTTGCTGTATTTAGACTGTCAGAAGAAGTATGTTCTGTGTGATTTCATGTTGACTATTCTCACAGCTATATATATATTACAAAAAACCCACAAGGAACAATGAACAAGTCTTTCCCTTCAAACAAAAGACAAAACATGACCTGAGGGAAAGGCCATCACCTAGGCATAACGTCACATCCGGTAGATTTGCCGGGAAAACTCTGCCCGAGTCCTCCACAGTCCTGCTCATACAGAGACTGAACGGCTGAACAGAGAGAGTCTCATTAGTTCTCATTAGTTACGGAGAATCCACTCATTGGCAATAAAAAACGCAAAGTGAATGTTAATTTCGGCCGAAAACGTACATATAGGGCCTTTAAAGTGTACTTACGAACATTTCCACGACATTTTTTTTTTCTTTCTTGTTCTTTGGTACAATCAAAATCTATGTGTGGTTGGAAACATGGCGTGAGGGCAGATACGCTGAGGAGGTTTCTACTTCGACAAAGTCACTTTAAGTAGACCTCATACTAACAACAAAATGTGTTTCAGGCCATTTGTAAGCCTACTGATAATAACCATAATAATAACCATATGATAATATTACGATAATAACCATATTAACAAAGCTAGGCCAATATGAAGAAATTCATAGGGAATTATATTCTAGGGAATTCTATGTTTAGCTGATTGATTAAAGTGATTAATTATGATATAAAGACCCACAAGCGTGCAGCCAATCCCGACAATGGCCCATTTGCTGTTATTGGAGCAGCCTTGAAGACCATAATTTATCAAATTTCCATATTCTGCAGTAGAACAGACTCATAAAAAGAGATTTCCTGGCTATTGCTGGCCTGCCAAACATAGGAGCAATAGACTATACACGTGCGCATCAAAGCACTGTCTCCAAACGCATTTCCCTATTTAAATTGCAAACAATACCACTCCATAAACATTCAATTAATCTGTGACGTCAACCTAAACCTCCTAAATGTGGTTTCCCGCTAGCCAAGAGGGATCCACGACTCGGTGGTGCTGCAGTGCAGCAGGGTCCCAGCAAACAAGCCCCTGTGGGGTTTTTGTGGGCAGTGTGGGCTAGGGAAAACCCACACTAAACTGTGGTTTTGCCTGGTGGTTTTGATCTGGTTTTCTGTGAGCTTGCCCAGGTGTGATAGTATTATTAAAATTGGCTACGCACAGCAAATCCCTACAAACACATAGTCTGCATTTTGACATTACTCAGAGACATTTGAGTTTCTGGATGTAATGATTTGAAGATGAACACCAATGAAATGACCGAGTGCCTTGGTTTCCCTTTTGGGGTCACTGCCTTTAAAAATAGGACTTTTTACCAAGTTGTATTTATTTGTTTTTATTACAAATGATTCTGCTAAGCCTCACGCAACCGCCACATACGCCTACATCACTGACTCCAGGGTGGACACCGCGGTGTGCTGTGAGTATCTTTATTTTCTGTCATTTTGTCCCAACAAATTATATCAAGACCATAATTACTGGCCAAATGATCTGCGTCTAATATCACCCTACAGCTAACCAAACAAACCAGTTTTCAATAGCTGAAATGTGAATATTTTGTTAGCTAGTTGGCTAACCAAATTAATGTTGAGTATCAACCTGACAACTGAATTTGGTATAGCTTGCCAACTTCAGGTACGTAAACAATGTGTAACGTTAGCTGATGGTATGACTGGTGGTAATGCACACACATTTACAAACAAGGCTGTAGCTGGCTAGCTAGATATAGATGTTGCCACCAATACCTCTGTTCATTTGTCTAGGTATGTTTATCTGAACATTGTGTCTTTCCATGATGGAAATGGGATGACCCATTCTCTGCATGAACACTGTAATTCTCATTCAAATTCCTCTTTGAGTCAATAAATAGTCTCATGCATATGCTTTTGTTTCTGGACAGCCATGAGAAGACCGAAGTACTCCAGCTCTCAGACTGGCACAGATGGGGTGTCCTCTATATAAATCAGAATGTGGCAGTTTCTGTGTATATGTAGTATTACACCGTTAATGATTATCTGTTTATATCATCTTTTCCTCTGCAAATCTTCTCATTTATTCTGACTTGTTTTCTTTGGCTCTCCTATCCTTCTCTGACCTCTCTCTCTCTCTCTCTCTGTCACACACACATACACACACACACACACACACGTGAACACAGAGTCTCCTCCGTAAGAGTCTTGTTAGTTGTGAGGTGAGAACATGAAGAAAGAGGGTAGAGTGTTGACTTGAGTGAGAATTGGATTTGTGTGTAATTGGAGAGAGAGAGACTGAAACACTGGCTTTGACACCTCTGGCCTTTCCTCAGGATTTGATTACTGACTAGAAGCACATTTGCACGCGTACACACTCACATCCCACAGGCTCTTTGACAGCGTATCATTATAAAAGAGCTGACAAGAGAGGCTAGGCTCTACAGGTGTAACCAGACACTAACTTCAAGCTCAAGACCCATCAGAGTTACTGTAGGAGAGGAACAGGTGGATACGGTGACACAATCCAGAGAAAGCGTTGTCTCTGGCATGTGACGCATTGGCACTATGCCAAAGATGCTGTTTTATTTTAAATGTAATGTCCAGTGAACCTTACACACAGCCTGTCCCATCTGGAGCTGGCCTGCTCCGTGTTTGACCTCTCCAAGCACATTCCTCTGTCCGTTTGTAAACACACAGCAGATTTGTGTGTGTGTGTGCGTGTGTGTGTGTATAGAAGTTCCTCTTCTCCAACACCCAGATTACCACATCTCATGGTGATAGAGGGCTGAGAGATATTCTCTCCATCTATCCCCCTCCTCCAGTCCTTTACATCTTCCCATTGTATTCCTCTATATATAACTACACTAGTAGTCAGTGCTAATCAAAATCCATATTAAACATGGATGATATTTGAGGTAGGATTACTTTTCCAACAGTCGGGTACAATCCAGTAGGATCTTCAGTAGTGATGCCGTCCATTTGCAATCATTCAGAGGGGACCCTGTGGGAGGGGTAGCCTACTAGCTAGTAATGGCACGTAAAAATCAACGCCATCTAGCATCCCTTTGGGGCTATGGGAGGGGAGGGGAGGGGGGCTGGTCATAAGCAGCCATTAGCACCTAATCAGACTATTAGCCAGGCTGTTAGCCTCCCTCCGCCATGCTCCTTGTTTTTACCTTTCACTGTAGGTGGACAGAACTGATTGAAATAGCTTGGCTGTGTGTGTGTGTGTGTGTGTGTGTTAGGAGCATGTGGGGGTCACCCCACCCATCTCTCTCAGAGGGAGGTAATTCTAGTGACATGTGACCTTTCCTAGACGGAGCGGTTAGTGGGCTGCTCCTGAAGCTAGCCCGGTCCTGCAGCGGCCTGTCTGCTGCGATGATGTAAGACCAGAGCCACAGGCCTGATCCACCATGAGAGCTCATACACCATTTGTTATCATTATTATAATCATCACCCTCATTGATTATTCATACTAGCGTTATTGGGATATTTAATCCACAATTAGCAGTTGTCCTGTTACAGTGTATAGGAAGTGAACGCTTTGTTAATGCGGCCATAGTGGATGTATGCTCCCCACTCCATTTCCATGTGATTGGATAGTTAAAGTAAGCAGGAAAGGATGTTTGTGTTTTGTGCAGAGCTCTTAGCAGCTATTCTGAGAGCACAGTGCTGAGAGTAAAAGTATTTGTGTGCTTGTTTGAGAGAGACTGAGTGAGCGAATGCACGCAGCACCCGTCATTTGTGATTTTCGTGTCTTAGCCCTTAATGCCAGAGTTCAATCATGGAGCCTTTGGGTGGCTCCCAGGCCTTAAGGAGATAAAAGAATAGAGGGATGAAATGAAGTGGATTCACTTCATTGAATCTCTCCCCAGAGCCTGAAAAGCAAAGTGTGGTATTTAAAATGAAAGGCAGAGAAATGGAATGAGCGACTGCAGAAACCCCTCAGAGAGAAGAAAACCCAACAAGTGAATAGACTCATTGGGGGAAAAAGTGACATGGTGTGTGTATGTGTTTACACTGGTAGCGATATGCACAATGTATATCTTCATGTATCGGTACAGCACACAGTGGCGTGCAGTTGGCCCATGGCCTGAGTTTAGCAGTCTAACACAAGCACACTAGACGCTCTACTCCAGTTGCGACTGGTGTTTAGTTGGGTTAACATGGACTGTGTTACATACTACAACATTTTCATGCTACCCACCATTTAGTTCTGTGTTAGACACTCCTTATCTCTCTCCTCTATCTCTTGTAAGAAGAAAAAAGGAAAGAAAATGTCATTTGATTAATATTCACTGAGGTCAAGGGACAAATGGCCACATACTTGAGTAGAAAACATTTAGTAGGATCAGATCAAGATGATAAACATATAGATAGAGCAAGGTAACCTACTAAAATATCATGAGAAGCCTAATGTTTGAAAAGGTAAGGGCTGTCAGGGATGGTGTAGTATTAGCAGGGCTGTTAAGCTGAGTGTGCACTGGAGAGAAGGTGGCTTTCTAGCCTAATTAGAAAATATGCTTTTGGCCTATATTTTTTATTTAATTGTTTACGTTTTGTTGTTGTGTTTCATTGGACTTTGGCTCATTAATTTCCATATGTGATCAATCTATCAATATGACCTCATATAATGGTAATAAAATGTGATATACCTGGTTTTTATAAGCGTTCTTGTCTGCATTCTGTCCACATTGTGATCGGATCTCATTTTTCGCACGCACTATGCAAAGCTGGTGAGTAGGTGGGAAGGTGGCAGGTCTGTCTATTGTCAGTAAAACCAAACATGGCAGGTGTAGAGTCACCAGAAGTGATGTTGCTGCACAGACTGTACCTACTTTTCTTACTAGAGAGTTGTCTTCTACAACTCTTAGGAGGAGGCAACAGAAATTCATTAATAAAGAAATTACATTGTATGCAAGAGTACAGTGTGCGGGAGTCGCTCTCTCTCTCGTCGGCTGGTCTGTGTTGATACTAGGATGTTAAAACTCCAAACTCTCTCCCTCTCCCTCTTAGGTGAAGTCTCTCACCCTGTTTGTGACCCATTACCCTCCTCTGTGTGAGTTGGAGCGGGTGTATCCAGAGCACGTGGCCAACTACCACATGGCCTTCCTACTCAATGAACCTGACATCGCCACTGACACTGAAGGTATGCGTGTGTGTATTTGAGTGTGCACATGAAAGTGCCTTCAATGTTTTTTGGTGGGGAAAAAAAGAAATCTGTTCAATTATTATATTTCAAATACATTTAGAATAATCTCACTTCAGTGATTTGTAAATCAAGATAATTGGGCTCTTTATTGAGAGTGTGTGTGTGTGTGTGTGTGTGTGTGTGTGTGTGTTTGTGTGTGTGTGCGCGCAGACGGTGAGGTTCAGCCAGAGTTCATCACCTTCCTCTACCAGTTAACTGAAGGAGCTGCAGGGCGGAGCTATGGCCTGAATGTCGCACGACTGGCTGATATCCCAGATCCTATACTACACACTGCTGCACGCAAGGCCCGAGAGCTGGAGAACATGGTCAATGCCAGGAGGTACAGTGAACACACACACACACATACACACCCTGAGAATGTCTACCCTGGCCATATCTTAAAGCCAAAAGACACCGTCACATAAATCTCACACATACTATTCCTGTGATCTTGGAGAGTTCCATAAGTATTGGTGAACACAAACAGAGCTTGAAAGCAGAGAACTAACAATCGAATCCGTGAAGAAATGAAGAAATAAAACTTGAAGCGGCTCCACTGACAGTAAATTGCAGAATGTTTACTTGAAGCTTTAACACTCAAATGAACTTGATTTCATACTTGTGCTAACAGAAAATGTACCAATATTCCTGGAAAGTCACCCTGGGTACACGTTACTGGAGCAGCTCAGGCTCTGTCACTTGATGACATCAACAAGTTGTATGGGGGAGGCACAAACCTAGAGGTTAGAGAAGCAGGCTTGTGACCGGAAGGTAGCTGGCTCGAATCCCCGGACCGGCTGGGAAAATCTGGGTGGGGCAAAGTGAACGAGTAGCGCTCTCCCCTTTCTCAACTGTCAAGGTGCCCTTGAGCAAGGCGTTTAACCCCCAACTGCTCCAGTGAAACGGGGGGTAACAACAACACTGCTGCAAAGCAGTAAGAAAGAAAAGAACAGTTAAGTTAAACGTGCTGCAGACAAGACCCGTTCAAAAACACGGGTGAACATCAGCATTGTTTTTTTACGGCGTGGCCGTGAGGCTAGGACAGGGTTGGTCTGTATGTATGTCTGTCTGTCTGTCTGTCTGTCTGTATCCAGAAGTGGACCAATCACAGCTCACGCTGCTACGTGCATCAATCACAGCTGACGCTGCTACGTGCATGACGTCACGCAACATTGAGGGCAAAAAATTAACCCTGTGTGCTAGGCCTGCTCGATTATGGCAAAATTCATAATCACGATTATTTTGACTGATATTGAGATCACGATTATTAAACACGATCACTCATTGATTTGAGAACATCATATGCGTTTATTGAACTTTAACACTGGTGTTTCTTTTTAACACGATGACTTTGAACTTTAAATATAATTGAACTGAAAAACAAGAAATAAAT
>OMLI01022676.1:16734-27911 GCA_900302605.1 Rondeletia loricata
GGTGAATCTCAACACCATTCGTTGCTTTGTTTAGTTGCAGAAGACGTACTACTTTGCGGTCAATGGGAAATCGCGCTAGCCAGTTAGCCGCTAGTCAACCATGGTGAGGCTTCGGCCTACACTTCCGCTTCGCCTCCCTATAGATTAAAAAATATATATGTTAGCAATGCATTGTTTATTGTTGCATGCTGGTATTGTTAGGCAACTTCCATCACTATGATTAATGAATGTTAATTGATTCAGCTGTTTGCACTATTGAAAGTCCCTCAGGATAAGAGTGTTGGCTAAGTGCCTACTTAGTACATTAACATTGTAGCTATTGTAAATGGGTGAAAATACCTGCAGCTTGTTTCTTCCTAGTGAAAAATTGGATAAGACATAACATGAAAATTGCAGTTATTGTACAGGGACAGTAATGTCAACTGCATATTTGTTTCAGGTAGAAGATGAGGTGAATCACTCCATCCAGAAGGTTTACAATGAATACAGTGGCACCAACACTGATGCTCCTAGCCGTGCTATTGACTATGTGCAGAGGCAGGTGAGAACAAAATAAGTACATTGTGTCAAACCTTTTCCTTTTGTCAACTGAAACTTAAATCTATTTGAAAGGTACTTGCCCACAGGAATTTTTTACAAAATAGATCAGTCAATATGAATTATGATATCGAACATCAGTCAAGTTCTACATAACCCATGCAAGCATTTTTGAATCAGCCATTTTCATTATTTCTCCTCACTGCTACTTTTGATGCTTAACTTGTCCACTGGAAAATAATTCAAGGATTTTGTGTCAAATTTTGTCTGAAAACATCCAAATGATCCCTAAAGCAGATCATTGGAGCAACTGTTTGAAATCGAGAGAGACACATTTCCCCCCCTAAAACCCAAGTGCATCATCACCTCTGATTTTATAGCACTACATTAATGAGAAAAACCTTCTAATTCTACCTTTAAGTCCCAATCCATAATAGCAATATGGCACCCCATGTTTAGACACCATCCTGCCACCATCCTGCCACACTCTGGAAGTTATTGTCTGAGTTTTTGATACAAGGACTCACCATATGTGCCAGCTAACCATGAGTTTTACACTTACTGTGAAGCTGTTAAAGGTTTGTTCACATTTCATGAGCTTGGAATTATACGGTTCTATCAGACTTTTTAAATCAAATTGAGTTATCCACATATTGATACTTGAATGTTACTTCATGCTTGTGTGGTATTATTATTATTATTATTTTTAAATTACGTTTTGGGGTTAAATATTTTTTTAAAGATAGAAAGTACATAACATTTTTGCCAGATGGTTTGTCAAATCTTTGATGCTCAATATCTCAGGACTGCTCTCACCCAGATAAAACCTTATAATTCCAAGGTCACGATTTGTCATATTTGTTAAATGACTGAGATAAAACAGACCTTTGAGTTATGATGGATTATGAAGGTTCTAAAAGGGTTTTTAACATCTGAATGTCAATCCATATTTTAGATGATCAAATAAGTTTCAGATTCTTAAACGCGGGTTCAATTCTAAAGATTGTCTGTATCTGTTCTCCTCTCAGCTTCACTGCTGCGGCATTCACAACTACTCTGACTGGAGGAACACCCGCTGGTTTAAAGAATCCAAGAACAACAGTGTCCCTGTCAGCTGTTGTCAGCCCAGCATCAGCAACTGTACCGGCACTCTCACCCGACCAGCAGATCTCTACCAAGAGGTACACACACCACACTTAAGTGTATGGGGATACCACCTACCAAACACCTAAAGCGTAGCAGTGTTTTTTTTTAGTGCACTTTGTAGTTAATGAATTAATGAAATTTCTCTCTCATCAAATCATAATTTTTTTGAAAGGTTCTCTGATGTTATTGATGTTATGTATTTTTTACGTATATGCCTTTATGCCAGTGAATGTCTTTTATGTCCTTAATTTTCTTTCTTACACCACCAGGGCTGTGAGGCTCTTGTTGTGAAGAAGTTAAAGGAGATCATGATGTATGTCATTTGGGCCGCACTAACTTTTGCATCCATACAGGTAAGTCTGAATACCTGCAAGGAATGTTACCTGAAAAGGCACATTATCTGGGGGGGAAATATGAACAGCTCTATTCCAAAATGCTGTATGTCCCTTTTTGAGAGAAAAAACAAAAACTTAAATATCTCTAATATAAAAGATTCAGCCAGTAAAGTGTTACCATTTCGTCAAACAAGGATGCAAGTTACCTACTATCTTTTACAAAGTAGACTTTAATTTTGTGCTGTCAATCATTTTGTAAGCGTAGGTATCACTTTTTCAAATGGTGGATATCTCATTTTGGAATGAAACTCGTATACATATAACATACAACATATACAGTATGTGTGTGTGCTTGGTTCAGCTAAAGAGAAAAGTTGAAAGTAATAAAAAAACAAAATCCATGGATTGGGAAAGCTAAAACCAGCATGAATAGCCAACACTGCAATTCATTAATTCACAACAAACGGGTAGTGAATTGATAAAGCAAGATAACCAAGCGAAGCTCTTTGGAGTGTGGAACATTCTTGGTGTTTTCTTGCTGCCTCACTGCAGCAGGCACGTATGAGAGTCCTTATTATGAGACTAGAAGTTTTAATCAAGTCCAAAGCATGTGGACTGTGAGCATGATAATTAGAGCTGCAGTAATCTCTGTCAGCAGAGAGAGTGTCTCTGTTAGGCTTTGAGCTAAGAGCAGCACTGACCTGATTGTGTCAAAGGATTTCTAGTGTTTTAACAGCACAACATGGTTGCTGCTGACCAGGAAATTACATATTAAGAAGAAGCTTCCCTAAAGCAGTTGTTTTACAATTCAATATTCAGTACTGTATTGCCATATCAACCAAAGGTCCTTGGAATCTGTGCTCAGGATAAAACAGATATTTGGGTACATACAGTATATACAATACAATACAGTAGGCTACAAATCGGTCAAAATAGTCAATTCAATTTATGCAATACTGTGGCTTAACTGCGGCATAGTCCATTGCAGTGTTCAATACAAATTTAAAATATGGAATATGTTCTTTAATTGATTGAAACATTCCCACTGTTTATGTGATTGTCTAAAATACAGCAATGCTGATCAAGATTCGTGCAGTATTATCATTCACACAGTTAGCCTGTGCACCATGTGTGATCTATGAACTTGAATTTAAAAAGTGCTTATGAGCCACAAGATATGCCGTTTATGATATTCTGATGATGTTACATGTGTTCCTCACCCATGTGGCAACGTCAGCTTAAACACTGATCATTGGTTGTGGCTTTTGGTTGCTTACAAAACACCTTTTTGTTTGATTACAAGCACCTGCTCTTTGCCTACCAAGATGGCTGTGGGGTAATGACACAAATAACATCTTTGCTTTCATTCGTCTCCCGTCTACCTGCAGATGTTGGGCATGCTATGTGCCTGTGTGGTGCTGTGCAGGAGGCGTCATGACCCAGCTTATGAGCTGCTGGTCACAACCAACAGCTATGCATGAAGGACGCAGCCAGCCAACGAAGCACTCAGCCAATCAAAGGAGCCTCACCGGACTTGTCCACAGTAGATTTCAGCTGTAGTTATATAAGCTCAAGCACACCTTGCACAATTCATGATAAAGTAGCGAACACTGATGACGGGGTTTGGGTGGGTGGAGGGGGGTTTCAAGGGAAAACCAGCAAGTTATTTATTGACATGCTTTGTAAGTTATTGTTATTTTAAATGTTTTTACAAACACTGAAATGCTTATAAAGGCCAAAGTTGTACATGGCTAATTGGCATTATTGATGTTGATGCGCAAGTATTTCTTTTATTGTGGCTTTGTAAAAAACTGGCTGTTTTTCTTCCTCCCTTTGAGGATCACAAGGAGTAATTTGGAGCTCATGTATGAAATTAGTGTTCAGCGTGTTGTATGGAATGTATTTCCTCGTGTGCCAGTTTGCACTATGGCTGGAGCTCTGGAGATATTTCATGGTTATTTAGATGGAAAATCTATGCTCAACAGAACATATACACTATTCCTAAGAACTCAGTTTGACCGATCTGTGTGAACATTAAAAACCTTTTCTCATAGACAGAAAGAACAGAAGCAAGGCTCTAACTTCAGATGCCATCCAAAGACATCCTGGAGTTTCTCTTTTGATAGTGATTTGAAGATTGACTTTGTGGACACTGTGACGGTACCCAGTATTAGCATTATAATGAAGTAAAGCTGAAAACTCAAACAAATGTTCTATTAGTCCACAAAGTCAGACTTTAATTTCTTGTCAGTGGACCGGCTCTATGTTTGTCTCTTGAAGCCATCACTGACAAGATAGAGTTCTTCATGTTCACAAATATTCAGATCATATCAATTCAGTTTTAGGGTGGATGTTCTCTTAGTGAGGCTTCAGTAGTGAGGCTTTGCCAATACATACTACGACTAAATTGTGAATCAGTCAACTTGTTGTTAGTCTCCATTCCTACATAGAAGTGCTGTTAGTAGGAGTATTATCAGTGTTACCTAAAGACCCATGTGTGTAGATAGTAGTTTGTTACAGACATGTTTCCAGTCAAAGAATGCCTTCTACTGTATGGTAAGTGGTTCAACCGCTTGATTGTTAGTTGTAAGCCTGCTTTGAAGGATTATGACTCACTTTTATTTTGTACCTTTTTTGTGGCATTGTGTACTGTTTTAATATTTTTGAGAAGTTAAGTTGACCCTTAGTTCTTCAGCTAGCGCAGCAGAAAAAGTATGTGAAACAAAATCATGTATATAGATTGGGGAACATACAGGAGACTGAAATAAACTTCTACATTTCAATTTGAGTGTTTAATCAGCATTTAATCCCATGGTCTTATATGAAAGTAAGTGCATTGTTTGCCCACATGATAGGTTACCAACTAAATGATACATATAATGATTAGATATTTTATCAATCATAAAACATATGCATGTGTTGTCTTGTTTGTTTATTGCAGGGTTTTTGGTTGTAGATAATGCCTTGAAACTAATAGGCTATCAGTTGATACTTTGACGTAGTTGTGAAAGTAGCTTCCTCCATTATATAAACGTGACATAGCCTACTATATGCAGCACAGAGTAAGAAAGTACAGAAAGGGAACACCCATTCAAGCAACGTTCTTGAGTTTTCGTTAGGCTGGTATACATGAGATAGCTGACATGTTTTTTCACTATGTTGTCATGGGAATCACCGTTGGTAAAGCCATTCTAAGTATATAAGGTATGAAGGCTGCAAGAATCTCACCTGTACAACACATGAGGTTTACATTGTGATGCCATGCTGTGACTCATAGGGTACTAGATAAAGATGTTTCACAACTTTAGCAAATTGCTCAAATAACCTACTACTGAACAACTAGAATTAGCTTACTACATGGCAGGTTTGGGTTCTGCTGTCCTGCTCACAATAAAACTAAATGTCTTGCTGGTTCAGATCATCAAAAATGTTGGACATCAACTGGGGTTGCAAAGAGCATTTAATAAGGAAGCTTGACAAGCCTGTTCGTGTGTGTGTGTGTGTGTAAATCTGTAGGGGTGATGTGGCTTGCCTGCATCTGTGCATCCCTGAGTGTGTGCATATGCCCGTGTTTTTGTGTGTGAATATATGTATGTGTTGTCAGCATGCATTTGTTTGTGTGTGTGTGTGTGTGTGTGTGTGTCTTCAGACTCTATCCAGGTAGGATCCTGGCACCAGTCCAGCCTGCCCGTTTCTCTCTACAGTCCACCAGCCGTCATGTCCTTGTTCCAACACCTGCACCACATCCCCTCTGGTCAGAGACAACTCGTCCGGGTTCTGACCAGCCAGTGTAAACAAAGATGACAAACATCAGTCACAGAGGAATTCTACCAAAACACCTTTTTAACTCGTGAAATCTCTGCATATGAAGTCTAAAAGAAACGTTACAATTACATTGCATTAAGTGGTAGGAAGAATTTTTTTCTGGAGTAATTTTCCCATGCCTATATATAACATTTCGAATAATGAAAATAGGATTGTAGATACAGTATCTATATAAAAACATGACTGTTCATAAAACATTCTCAGACTGCATTTTCATTGAACTTGAGATATCATGTCATAAAATGTATAAAATGGCTGAACAAAAATCCTAATGATGAAATTTTAAACAATGAATAAAACCTCACACATTTTACTTGTAAAATAATAAAATAAATGTCCCCCTGTAAAAGGATGATCAATGGCTCTCATCTTAAAATGTAAAAATCATGCCTGGGCCTGGTTTGCCAAATTAATCTTACCACTAATATCTGCTTTATCCCATTGACTTACAATCAGACTAAGGTACTCTGCTTTTGACAAACAGAGTGGACTGGATTCACAAAGGGACAAAAATATATATCTCTGATTTTGACCTTGTGTGACCAAGATCTGATCTTCTTGTTCTTATCTTACATGTGATGGTCAAATCTTAGTAACGTGGTTAAATAGCTATGTGACTGAATAAAGTACTCACCTGTGCAAGGTAGTCGTACATCACCATGTAGCTATCTTGATCAGCTGAAACAGTGGCCACTGAGGCTGCTTGCTGGACGCCAGGTATGGACGCATACACTCCATCTGCATTCTCAGCTAGAGCCAGTGATCAGAAATTTAAAGTGTAATATGTAGCTACGCCTTATTTCATATTATAGAACCATAATCTATAACTTTGCCAAAGATAAGAGATAAGACATTAGAGATAAAACATTACAGTGCACAATAGTATGTAAACACACTATTGAATATGATTACAGTATAACATATTTAAATACTATGCAATGATACCGATATTATATCATGAATGCTATTACTTAATTTGTACACTCAGTAGTTACTGTACAGTGATTCCCAACCTGTGGCACACAAAATCTTCTGATTGTTCAGAAAAGACCCATCAAACATAATGCGTATGATCATATAAGAAGAGAAATGCTTGAGCAACCATGCAGAAAAGGTGTTTTGCAAGCATAAGCATATTAGGTTTAATATTATCAAGAAAAAAATTACGTTTCACCTTCATTTTCTCTACATTTGAGCAAAATTTCAGGGCACACCTGAGCTCACTCCAATGTGCCCATTCCTTTATTCCATATGATTCATCTTGATAGATGAATCATAATATAATGATTCATGGATACGAGTGTTATGAATACTTCAACACATAGGGAGCACTTGATTTATCCTATCTTGCACGTCTTTTGTGGCTGTTTAAAGGTCCAGTAAGATTAATCAAGCACATGTCAAGAAATTAAAATATGCGAAACCATATTCAAATATACATTGAGCCAGGTGTGAGAGGATGATCAAATGAATATGAAGGTAGGTACCTACATTGGCCACTAGAAGTCACTGCTGATTGTGAGTGTGGAGGAATGTCACTGACGTTGATGTTCGAACCCCCAGAGCTTCCTTGTAGGAGACTAGAGAACCTGTGTGATCCATGGTCAGATAATTAGGTTAGGTATTACAATAAAATGTCCTGCTAGGCCTCCAATGAAATGAGTTTCTGATCAGTGGACAAATAGGCCTACAGAACAGTCTTTCGGTTGACTGACTTAATTGGTTTTTGAAACCAGAGCAAGGAAAAAACACTCCTATCCAATTTGATTCTCGTGAATTTGGTCAGCACATGCGAAACAAGTGATGACGTGTTCATGTTGGCCTGTTGTTAAATTGTTATGATACACTGTATGAACTAGTAGGGATGCTGAATACTAGCTTCTGTTTTGTTGAGGTCTAGAAGGAAGAAAGGAGGACTGGTCAGTACTGTTACAGGGAGCAAGAAATGAAGGTACAATATTTGCCCAATATTTTGCCCACCTAGAATGAACAAGATTAATCAGATTGTTGACAATTCACACTTAAGGAAGGACATTTTACTAGCCCAAGCCAATGGCTGGTTCTTCCCAGCACAGGCTAATGAAAAATAGCCTTTAATGATCTACTACACACCTCTCACAGTCACAGGTGTTAGTAAAGGAAGGAATTTAGAGTGCTGACTGATGATTATTGATGGAAATTGATGGAAATTTGTCACAATCATGGGTGTATTGTCTTGAAAAAGGTCCTTTGTGTGCAGGAATCTTTCATTTGATTCCCTGTAAACTGTGGGGTTTGATTGCCTGCACCACAAAAGAGAGCAGACTAGTGTGTTTGTTATCTCTCTCTTGTGTGCTAAATTGTCCTGAATTTAAATGGGCTCCAATAGAAGTGATGTGAAGATGGCAGCTAATAAACCCACTTGACGACCACTCAAAATGAAGTTCCACCCATCTGTGTTGTCCCTAATGCCCCCTGTGAGGATACTTTCCACTCCTCCATTTTTCTTCCAGGTTGTGTTAGAGAAAGATGATGCAGGAGGAGACAGTATTGTCATTGCTACTGCCACAACAACCTTGTACTGCTCATGTGTTGTGTCCCTAACCCTGACAGGTTGTAGCAATGTTGTCTCCTCCTGATTCCTCCTTCCAGGTGGTGGTGGTGTGTGTGCAGTCTGTTGTCTCAGACCTCTTCGTCATGCCTCCTCCCCCTGCAAAGCAAGAGCTGCCATTGCTGTCCCCGGACGGCTCCGTCTGATAGTAGCTCTCAAACACTATGGGCTCTGTGAGAACGAGAGAGAAGTTACGCATTCGAGAAGGTTGGCTTTCTGTGGATCCACTGAAATATGCAAATATGCAGGACAGGACTGCGGAAGAGGATTAGGGCCACATGTGAAAAATTTATTTGAGTTCTGAGATTAAAGTCAGAATTCGGAGATTAAAGTCAGCAACCAACCACAGAACTTGAATGGATAGAACAGTCATTCCCATTCAAATCAACGTTCCTAGATGGTCGGAGCGGCAGCCATTTTTATGTGTACTGTTGGGCTAGCTTCCGTATGAACCGACTTACGGCAAGAGGCGAGAGGTTTTGCAGCAAGGACCAAAGGACCTTCTCCGTCACCTTGCTGCCATATAGATTGCTAATATGCTAATGTTGACTAGAAGAGCTAGAGAGAGAAGTACAATCTTCGATAATGCTACGTTAACCTTGTCGCTAACGTCAGCTTTCAGTTGAGTTTTGACAGTTTGCTAAGCACTACGTTCTCTGGTAATGGCAGTTTCTCCAGACCATCTGAATATCAAGTAGCCTCTAAGTAGCCAGGAATGTTCTCACTATGAAAAATGGCTAGGGTTAGGCGACCCCATAGAGTGATGGCTTACCTGGTGGACTCGAACTTGTGGTTTTCATCTCTATGAAACTGTTGTTGTCTGCGGTGATGTCACACTTTTCCAGAATCTTTCTCACCTCCTCGTAAAACTGATAAAACAATTGCAGGCAATCCATTTAAAACCAAAATCGGACAATATTCCTGCATCGCTCAATAGGTCGAGCAGGGTGCTAACATTACCGGGGTTAGAGGGTTTCGTTTCCAACGCAGCCATCCATAATAAAAAAACGAATGAGCAAAAAATACAAAAAAGTGGACTAAATCATCCACCAAATGGAAGATTATGTACAGTGTTTATGGACCCGATCCTGTCGTAAACCTGAGCATTCAAGTGAGAAATTCAGCCCAAGCCAAGCCCATTGGGTCCAGCTGGGTCCGTGACAGTGTTGCAGTACTCGAGTCCTGGACTCAGACTCGAGTCAGACTCGAGTCCCAATTTTGGTGACTCGACTCAGACTTGAATATTGAATATGTCTTTCTCTCCCTCCA
The DNA here is from genome assembly GCA_900302605.1 of Rondeletia loricata. Taxonomy (NCBI): domain Eukaryota; kingdom Metazoa; phylum Chordata; class Actinopteri; order Beryciformes; family Rondeletiidae; genus Rondeletia; species Rondeletia loricata. Next base: position 26,437 of record OMLI01022676.1, read on the forward strand.
CCCTGCCACTTGCCATGCTGCATTAGAACGCACTGACAGAATCATCCGACACGTAGCTGGACATGGCTGACGTGCTCAATGTAATGCACCTCGATAGCTTTTTATGGAAGACTCGTATGGTGCAGTCTGTTACTGCTTGTTCATTCTTTTGTATGAGTACCGTGCAGTATTGATATATAGTAAATATAATGGCATGATAAGTTGTTATTGTGGCTTAATTATTCTGTTGTTAGTTGCTAGTTTTTTCATGTGCTCAGTACAGGATACAGTGACTTTCTGTAAGGGTCAGCTGTGGGAAGGTGGCTGTTGAGAGGAGTCATACTATTCAGATAAAGGGGATGTGGTGTTTGGCTGTGTGGTTACAGGGCCTTGTTCTGGGTGGAGGCTGTGTCAGAGAGAGAAGTGCTATGTAACATAAAGTTTAGGTTTGCTGTACCTCGCACGTGCTTCTGTGGGTGTCTTCCCAGTCTTGTATTATATTGGTGGGAATCTGAGCTCACAGAAGAGTCCCAAGTTTCTGGCCGTTCAAATTGATTTTTCCTATTTGGAAGTAGGAAGCTGCCCAGTTCCCAGTTGTCTTGAACGTACCATAAAAGAAGTCTGGCCGGGAATGAGAAAGTTGATAGGAAGTTGATATAATCTCATTTCTTTATTACTAGTCAAATGAACGACTTTATAAGTACGTAAATTACTACTATAATTGCTACCTACTTTTGAGAGGAGCTGCTACCTGATTCCATAGACTTCCAGCAATTGAGCTAAGCTAACCATTTCCATTCCTTCACACTGCATGCAGAGACATAAAAAAGAATCCATGACTCTGGGTAAGTAGGAAAAATAGCCAAATTCCCCCAAAACTGAACTATCCCTTTAATAATATTGGCCTAAATGTAAAAATAGGCTAGAAAAAAGTATCTTACAACACGACCACTGATAGGATGGCTAGTCATTGCTAGTTCCTAGTGGCTCCACCACGTATTGTGAGATTTGCTTACATGGATTTTACATTAACTGGCGCAAAACATAGTGCCAACTGTAACATGTGTAAAAGGATAATCAAGGAAAAGACTGTTCTAGTATGGATTACTTGAACTCAAACTGGTTACTTGGACTCGGACTCGAGTACTGAGCACTTGAGACTCGACTCGGACATGACCTCGGTGACTCGGACTTAGACTCGGATCAGACATTGAGGACTTGGGACTCGAGTTGGACTTGAGTTTTGGTGACTCAACTACAGCACTGGTCTGTGCATAAATGCAGAGGAATCCATTTAAAACCATTTAAATCCAGGCAAGGGTGAGCTCACCTCGTCGTCTCTGACACACTGCATGGAGAAGTGATTGCAGTGGTCCCACAGGGCACACCTCAGGATGCTGATGCGGTCTCCCTCCAGTTGTTGGAACACCTGAAACACACACACACACACACACACACACACAAACACACACACACACAAAACCACACACACACAC
>OMLI01022693.1:0-11336 GCA_900302605.1 Rondeletia loricata
ACGACACGGCCCACTCGGCACATGCGTATAGAAGAATATAGGACAGACATGCGCAAATAGAAGAACAACAATGGCGGCCAACCGACCTGTGTTTGTGTTGCAGACTCTGCTGAGTTTATTAAAGCTACTCCAGCAAAGTGTAGATTTGAGAATAAAAATAGCAATTAATCCTCTCCAAATGTGTTTAATAGCTTGTTTCAAGTTCAGCCCATTCAATCCCTCTTTCTCCGTGGTTTAGAATGATGAGGACGATACTCAACCCCTAATCACATGATCTCTACCAAGCTAAGTTTCACTTTGATCACATGACCACACAGCAGAAGGGAGGGGGGATTTCGCCTCTCTATTGAGTTGCAGACTCAAGGACGGAGCCACCCACTGGCCTGGCATGCATACTACAGCGTTTTCAGTCATTTTTGCGGGTCAGTCTGTACGCGGATCGTTATCACAACGTGTGAAAACACACACATGAAACTTTACCGTTTTTGAAACTCCGTTGTCGTGTAAACAGGGCCTCAGACACAAAAATATCTTTCCAGGAACCAGCCATAATGTGAAGATTTGTCGAGTTGTTCGATCTTGATATATGAAAGAAATCCATTATCTTATAACTTCTGTCCCTGCTTCATTCAACGAAGAGAGCAGAAAGTGTGTTTCTGGACGAGAGAGTGGTATGATGGCCTACAACCCAGAAGTCTTTCATCATTACAAAAACAAGGGAATGGTTTTCTGTGTGGTCCTATGTATCCCTCCACGGGTAGAACATACTGTAGCACTAACACTGCAAGGGTTTAAGGGTTTCACCCCCTTTGAAGCCACCCACGCTAACCCATTATTCATTCATACACATTCACACCGGTGGTGGTAAGCTGTAACCACAGCTGCCCTGGGGCAGACTGACGGAGGCATGGCTGCCAATCTGCGCCAATGGCCCCTCCGACCACCAAGATCATTCAGATCATTCACACAAGGCAAGGTGGATAAGGGGTTAAGTGTCTTGCCCAAGGACACATCGGCATGTAAACTCAGCAGGAGCGGGAATCGAACCGCCAATCCTTCGATCATGGGCCGACTGCTCTACCTACTGAGCTACAGCCGCCCCAGAAACATTGCGGTAGTTCCTCAGCTATCCTGCAGCTCCCACAACAACAAAACTAATTAGGATCACATACTTTCACTGATGAGAAACACAGCTCTTTCCCTAAACAGTGTGACTGCGCAAGGTCAATAATTCAGAATAATCTCCATCAATCTCCATCTTGCGCTTTTGCATTGAATGCCTCTCCACTTAGCGCAGGAAGGGATTGCTTTTGCTCTGTCGCCTCATCTGGCCGGCAAATGAGATCCACTGTGCGACATCACCCCTAAGTGAACGGTCTCCTTTAACCCTAATCGAGCTGTTTCCTCATGCATTTTAACAGGCTCCTTGAAATGATTCTTGTATGTCTTTGTGGCATGAATGAGAATGACTTCATCTTGTCAGAACTGTTTTCTGAAGTAAAGAAAGAAATACAATAGAATATTATAGAAATTGTAGGGGCATGTTGGCCATGGGAAAGCCATCATACACAGGAAAAAAACCCAATTAGGAACAGTGACACTTTTTTGATACAACGCAAAAACAAAAATTGAGTAAAGTGGGTGTTTTGTGGCACCATTTTCGTGACACGAGCATGATGTCTTATAATGCAAATACATGCTCCGTGCACGAAAAGTGAGAGAAATACATTTTCCCATCACAAAAGGATTACTTAAAGGAGACACGATTAGAAACAAGCAGTTGTTTGACTTTGAAATAGTGCGGTGGAAAGTAAAGGGTAATCTATGTTGTGTCTGATGTCTGATCGTTGGTGACAATTATAATGTTGTATGATAGGCTATTACTTTGCATTGCTGAATAATCCAATATTCCAAGTTTTGTGAACAGCATAACTGTTATAATAATAATATACTGTATATATATATAATAATCCCGCTCAAAGAGGAATTTGAGTCAAGATGATGCTGCGTGTGCAACTCCACCAAATGGCATATTTACATGGCCCTTAGCTGACGCTCTTATCCAGAGTGATTTACAATGAGCACAACAGTAGAATTAGCTTCATTTGCTAGATCACCAACATGACAAGCAACAAACAAAGGTCAAAGCCATAGTGCCCTGACTATATATCTGTGTCCCTGCAACGATCATGTTGTTGGGGTCAAAGTCTTGACAATACACAGAAAGGGCACACGCTCTCTCAGTAGGATTATCAAGCACAGCGAGCAAAGTCTGCAAGGAGAGTGATGCAGTCTCAGCACAGAGATAGTGCAGCCTTGAATACAACAGTTATATAACCGAGGCACTCTGATCACAGGAGTCATCTGCAGCAGGGCAGAGGTTCCCTTTCTCCTGATATCTGTAAAGTGCTAACCTGCGGGATTCTTACAAAAAATAAAATATGTGGTGACATCTTTGGTGATAAGCGATAATCGCTTCAGTGTTTTGCGCTGCATTTCCCAGCGATCACTTCACAACAGTGTCACCAGTACTTTGATGTCACTGGACTGACAGCAGCTGCTTTTGGCGCGGAGACGGTCGCTTTCCTTTTTAGCAGTTTCTTTTCCTTGGATTGTCTGTTGATGCAGTTTGAGTTTCTGTAGGTGTCGCTCTTCTCTTTGTCTGTTCAGCCATGGTGGCTATCGCTGCTCATGCTAACTACCCAGTTCTTCTTCTATTTATTCCAAACAAACCGCTGTTGCTGCTGCCGGAAATGTAAACGCATCACTTCCTGTGGGCCAGAGGATTTTCCCCGGGAAAAACCTACCTGACACCGGCTATTTAGAACAGCGAAAGCTTTGATGAACTGGGTATGTGTTGAATCACTATTGAGATATATCAATTGGAGATAAAGAGTAGAAATTTCAAAGAAAATGTCACAGATTATTACACTGTATTTTGTCATTGACATTGTCATTGCTGGGACACGCTGCCCTTAGCCAGTCTAGACAGAAAGCTCAGATTCACCCAAGGACAAAACCACTGACCCTGGAAGAGTGCTGACAAGTCAAAAGTACCAAGACACTTACCCATACAGAATAGGGAGAGCAGAGTATCCCACAACATAAGAGAGAAGTGCTAGAAAAAGGAGGAGAGAGGAAGACGGGATTCATTAGGTCACGTGTTGAGAACGTCTGAGTTTCCCTGCAGCACAGATTGTACCCCGTGATGAGCAACAAGTGGGTTAGTAATCAGCCGCTTTGAAAGTCTAAATGATTCTCTATAGATTTTTACACTCGTAATGTGCTCGCTCCTGAGGCGGGGAAACAAATACGCTCATAAGAAATGCAGAGGGCCAATTTACAGAACCTTTGTCCTGTTGTGAGGGGAAATAGAAAAAATTTATAATTAAATCGGCTTTTCGGTCAAAGGGTTAGTTATGTTCAAGACTATGGACGGTTTGATGAATAGTTAAATACGGCCGTTCGTACATTAAATATACATGGTTCGTTTTATCCTATATCCTGACAGTCATGAAATGTGATCCATGGTGGCCCGTGTCCCTGATTGCTGGAAGATATTCATATATATTGCCTAATTCTCACGGCCAGTGGTGTCTGTTTCACAGCTGCCATGCCAGACCAGCCTTGCTCATGGGACATTTGCTTGAGTAATGAGCTAGGGAGAGCAGATAGCAGAGTTATGACTGGACCAGCCAAAGGCCACATCATAAATATGGGCAGAATGGCAGATGGAAGCTAGGATTAGACTAATTCATGTTCCGTTTTTTCCCCTCCTTTTCCCCTGTGATGCCCAGGGGCCGTGTTACATGGAGCAGGTTTGCTGAAATGACAAAGCCAGTGTGAGACAACATGTAGAGACTTTGATGGGCCACAGTAACCCGCCGCGAGGGGTTTCTCACTGGCACCTGCTGTCATCTGGTCATTGAAATGTCTCAAAGGGAGGCCAAAAATGTGAGCCTGCCCGATGATGTGAATTACAGAAGCAGTAAGAATAGCCAGAGGGTCGTAGCGCGACATATTCTTCTTCTGGAAAGTCTTGGTAGGAAGCAGAAGTCCTCATTTACTCTCAGATGTTGACTGTATAGTAAAACTGCCTGCTCAGGAATAATAAGAATCAAAAATGACAGATGGAAAAGACTGTTGAAACGGCCAACTTATAAATCACAAACATCAATTGCTTTTTAATACAGTATTTATTTGTAATTGAAAGATATGAGAGTGAGCGCATGGCCTGCTGTTGTACTTAACGTTTAACTTTAAAGCAAGAAATCTATGGCCACAAAAAAAGGGAATCTCAGGAATCACATTATTTGAATACAATCTATTTCCAGCTCCGCCAATATCAGCGCCGACATCCAGTTTTCACCTGAAACAAGTCTGGACCACGTGTGGAGGGAGGGGTCAAAGGTCATAGCCTAGCGATTTTTTTCATGTAGCGTCCATTCAGCATAATCATATGGGGACGAGGTTAACTGTCAGCTGACCAACAAGGAGTCAAACGTCTGTCTGTCACGGAAATGATCTCTTCACTGCTTCCATTTCACTCCGACAAAACTTCACTAACAACAGAAGTCCACTTTTGTTTCACGACCCGCTCCAGAATCTGCATTTCTCCCTTCACAGTTTGTGTTTGGACAAAACACAACTTGAGTCACCGCCAGTTGGTTGTGCATCGCAAATCACAGTGTTTACAAATGGTGATCCGTTTAATCAGCCCAAGTTATGCCACAGCATGGAAACAGTAGGACAGTTGGGTTCAGAATCTGTTCATGACAAATGATCCTGAAATCCATCATCTAGCCCTGCTGTTGCGTCTCCTCAGCACCAGAGCTCTTTTTCAGGAACTTTGCTCAGTCGCTTGGTAAATTTGCAAAAACTTTATGGTGTTTTCCCGCAAGCCAGTCAACGACCAGCTCGTCCCTAGTGATTTATCGAATAGTCTGTTTTCTTTCTTTCAATCGGCTGAGTATAAGCTCTTATATAATGTGTATAATGTGAGTCTTGTGTGATCCCACAGAGCCACGGTAACTGAACCTCCTGATCTCACCTTGACCTGCTTGATTCAAACCGCCTCCCTTCATCTGTTTCTTTAGACTCCCTTTATCGCTCTCGACTAAGTATGAGTTATTGAAAATCAATTATTCACGAAATGCAGAAACTGGCCAGTTGCTGTGTCAGATTTTATTATGTTGTTACCATGGAAATAGGTTGTAGAGAAATAGAAACAGGCCTATATTTCCTCCACAAAGAGCACAACGCGATCACACAAAGCCTTTGAATATAATGGTGCTGCTGTGGTGACACGCTCTTATGCTCGGTCGACGATCGTACATGGCAAATTTCCTAATTTCCTGCCAATGAGACGCTCAGACTTAATCACCGGTCTCAGTCATGGCGTCACGGCGCATTGTTCAGCTCCCTCCGAGGGCCGAAATGTCTTGAGCACCGCAGATGACCATGGAAACCAATTAGACATCTTTCATCATCCTCAAGACACATAATCAGAAACATGTTACTGGTCAGGTGCATCAGACACGAGATTCGGCTCTGATAACAGTATCAACTTAAGGACGTCGCGTCGGTTCCACGCCCATCCATCCCCCGATCTGAAACCACACAACAAGTTCCCCTTCCCTTCCCTTCTCCTCTGGCTAAAGTTCAGAAGAACTCATGATGTGCCATATGTAGGGTGGGAGACTGTGAGAAAAGGGAAAATTAGTGTGGTTTGTTGGGTAGGGTTCATTCATGAATGGCACCCAGATAATAAAGATCCCATAGCAGATAGCAGCCAGTCGATCAGCCTTTGGATCACCTAGATTGTGAGGCTGAATAGAGGGCTGGGATTAGGGGGACAATTGCTTGGAAATGGCCAATAATGATGCCTGTGATGTCCCTTGTAAAATATGCGCCAATTATCCCTCACATGGCTCAAGAATTTGCTGTAAAGCAAACAAGTCCAGTTTCACCATTAAATATCACCAGCTAGATTGAGTGATTGCAAGGTTCATGATTGAGTGAGAAAGAGTCTGTTTTGTGCACGCCTTAACCGCCAGGGCCTGCAAGGCTCCACCTGCCGAAATTCGACACTCACAACAGGAACAACCGACCTTGTTTGTTGTCTTCAGTAGCAGCAGTAGGTTACTTCCAATACAGGGGAAAGAAATGATGATCCAAATAGTGATGGTAATTGCTGCCATTTTCAAAATGTCCCCATAAGGCTGTGCAAGTCTGAGTTTGGCGAAAACCAAAAGTGAAAGTGAAAGCAGTAAGGTGTTTATAAGCCACAGTAACCCGGGTCATATCGGAGTAAACCAGACATCTTGGAGTATGAGACGTTTATATGCATCGATCAAAAACCAGGTTACTTGAGAAACCGGGTTAAGAACAGAATTCTTTGTGCGTGTAAATGTAACTAATGTGTTAGGGTCAACAGCCTCGGTCACTTGGTCACTATTATCACTGATATTCAATTTAGATGTTCTTATTTATTTCCACTCCAACATAAGGCTTGGAAAAGGACATGATTCGTGTTTGCTGAATCTCCACTGGCGATCATCGACCAGAGAGCTGACCACTCTCTGGCACTGTTGCCAACTTGGCGAATTTGTCACTAGATTTCGCGACTTTTCAGACTAGAGACAAAGTTAATGTGTTGAATCACAAAGCATTTGGTGATCAATTGGCATGGCTGATAGGTCTGATGATCACAGCGCTTCTCACACACAGTGTAGCCCCTCCCTCTGCTGAGAGCAGGGACTGTTAGGTTATATATTGATCGACTTCTAGCGAAAGCAGCCTGTCGTGCCTGTTGCACGTGGATGAATGCTGATCGGTTCACAAAGTGAAGAGGGGATAGAAGTGGCATGATCTTTAGTTTTCAGTGGCTGCAGGGCTTTGTGTGAGCTATATCTCTGAACTTCCTTGACTGCCGGACCAATTCGAGTAAGAATTCATACACATTCATAAGGTAGAGAGTGGGGGGGAAATCTCACTCAAAGGCTATTTTCCACCTTGAATAATCCTTTCAACAATGTGCCTCTCTTTTCTTTCACAGTCTCTGAGTGCACGCATAGCGACAGTTATACATATCTCAGCTAAATGTTCATTTCACAGTTTGGCTGCACTTGTGTAGAGGCATGTACGAGTATCTTTGGGATTAAAGTATTGTGATAGTTTAGCCTCTTGAACATCACGTAATATGCAAACTAACACTAGAAATAGCCAAATAGACACACCCATAGGAAAGATCACCTTTTCTTTCTCTGGAGAAATACAACATATCTCAATACTGTATTAATTTAGGATCAGTGATATCTGAATTCTTTCTCCTAAATCCCCCTTTAGGAGCAATGAAGAAATGCACATGGGAATATACATCAGTAAGAAGAGCTTGAGACCAATAAGAAATGTGTAGATGCCACATAGATAATATAATAATAATATACGGTAATATAGAGCATAAGGACTTCAACATCGCGGGTGGTTTTTATCTAAATCCACTCAGCATGATATGATTGGCTAGCTGTATTTTACAATCCATCAATTTGAATATATTACCGGTGAAGAGAGCCACCCAAGGCGACAGTCATGATCTGCAAAAGTGAATACAAAGCAAAATGGCATTTACATACATTCGTCTCACACCTGCGGGAACTTGGAGGATGTCAAGGGTGGAAACGAGGCGCGGTTCTCAGATTAACCACCTGAATCTCATACGTATCACAAAACATTCTTTTTTAAGACGCCAGTAGATACATAATTGGAGTATTTAAAAATCGCATAATTGTTGAATTATTTGTGGGTGGGGTTTTAGCGAACCTGCCTCAGTATATAGTAGACTGAGGCAGACTTCTGGCTGTCTTCCTTGGTGCCAGTGGTGAGTAATGGGAACTGGGATCCTATTTCATGTTGTCAGTACGTTTCTGCACCAACGCCACCAAGAAAGATCCCTGTACATTAATTGTATACTTGGCAAATAAAATGTCTATTTTTTATTGCTTTGAAGCATTTCGCAGAGATTCAGAACTCTTTCTACACTATTAAAAAGTGTCATCTCCAACACATCTGTATAATTAGAGACAACAGACTTTACAGGGATACCTTGATATTTGAACTTTAGGTGGTTATTTTTCTTCACTGCACATTTCTCACACTGTGGGAAGAGTTTCCACATTTGACCTAAAACATCCAGAAGATAAATCCAAGACCCCAAAATGAAGATCTGAGAGTCACAAACCCATTTTGTCTGCAGGCAACACCACCTGCTTGGGCGATGAACTTGGTTCCTTGCCGAACCTTGTCAAATGTCATAAAATGGCTATCATCCATCTGTCTGTGACTCAACTATATCTGCCAAACGTTTTCTTCTCATTTTCCCTCTTCTTTTTCTTGTAGTTCCCAGACGTTTGGATAGTGTGCACATACACAGTATTGAGTACAAGTATACATACAGTAACATTTAAATACGCTTTCACCTGGAATTCCTTTTCTATTACAACTTCTGAAAGAAGAAAATGGGTTAACAGAAGTCAGAAGACCTTCAGCAAAGCAAAAAATACCAAATACCAAAATGCCTTAAAGATACGTGAAAACACAAGAAAGACCTGTGCTGAATGTCACTCAAATGTCACACCATGTATTACACTCAAATTAATGCCGTAAAGGGAATTACCTTGTAGGGTAGGGCACTCGAATGGATTCCGTCTGTCCAAATGAAAATATAAAACATTGGAATTACTTAAAAAAAACGGGTAATCCTAACTATAGGAGGAGAATTCTAATCGATCAGGGAAAAACGCCTGGTACTTTATAATTCAAGATCAAACGGCTGGTAAACAAGCTTAAGATTAAGACAGATAGTGACCCAGTGGTTTCAGAGGACTGGTTGCTATGTCAATTTTGTTCAATCTGCCAGTGGTGTGAGTTAATTTCACCTGTTTCCAATGCAATTTCACCAATTTTGAGAATTTTCTTGAAATGACAGTATCTTCAAATACAGTAAGGCGTATTACTCCCACTAGTATCAAGATGATGTCGCTTGATTCAAGGGAACTTGCAAAAACAAGTTGATGTTCATTGGAAACAAGTGAAATGATCTCACCCTGTTGGCAGATTACATTTTAAGAAAAAAAAAATTACATTTTGTTTTAAGAAAAGTAAGATCTAAGTGTTAAGATAGACAAATTTGCGGTGTACACAGTTCTCTCAAAAATGAATTATTCATAATGCCTGATAGATGACGATGGGGACCTTGGCAAGGGTGATTGTGCTCTCCATCTGCAACCATGCTACCGTGACTCAGAGAATGAGCAGGACATTAGAAATACGACATGATATACAACCCCAACACGCTGAGTAATACACGGTTGTGACTTTTGGCCAGTGCCCTACTGGCTTCAGATGATTGTTTGGCCTTGAGTCTCATAATAACCCATAGGCACGCATCTACTGTATACTGTATGCAGTAGTCTTCAGGTTCAAATACTAGAGCTGAAGTTCTGAGCCTTTTCCCACTGACATATCTCTGCAGGAATGCAATCCATAGAAAGGAATACAACAGAAATACACGCGACTAGATGATAGATGACCTTTTCCATTAGATTTTTATCATTGTCTTCATCTCATTGCAAACTGAAAAGAATTGCCCTATGCTGGCTGAATGACTAATTTCACCTCATCAGGGGACTGATGATGTGAATATGAGCTAATATTAGCATCAGTCATCTTTAGTGTTAGGATCCAAGTCTATATTGGCAGACTGTGGTGTGTAGATGAGGATCGCATACAGTGCAGCATTCACTGTGAGTAGGCTGAATTGGATTAGACTCAGATGCTGAGCCTAGAATCTTTAACAGTGCAGTCTGTGAACTGTATATAACAAGTAAGAATCATGGAGCAAATAATAATAATAACTTTATTTGTATAGCAAGTTTACGAAGTGATTCACAATCAAGACAAATAAAAGACATTAAAACAATAAGCTGTACGTTTCAGCTTTAATTGTAACTTTAATTTGGTACTGTAAGAGTGAGTAATCTGTCTTCCAGTCAATGAAGAACCCAGGTTGAAGAATACTCCCTTGATGTATTACGTGCACACAGGGCGGCCCCGGGCCAAATGGGTCCCCAAGCAGAATTTACTTTGAATGCTGAATTCTGAATGCAATTTAGCAGCCGACTAGGAAGTCCCAGATCTCTGACTTTCCCACCGGCTCATGAACGCAGCACAATAGGTGTGGCTTGAAACAGAAAATGGTCTAATGGCAGAAATCCGAGATCTAGATCACCACCTAAATCTAATCAAGTGATCCTCGGGCCAAGGACTATCTGTCCACCAGATTTCAGCCAAATCCGTTTGTAATTTGTAACTTTTTGAGATATTGCTAGTAAACAAACAAACGTAACCTTCCAACCTCATTGGCGAAGGTAGTTAGTATCAAATTGGGGATGGGGACAATTTGAGGTAATCAGAAAAGTGTTAGGGACAGTTTATGCCCATGCCCCAGATTTTTTCTTAATATTGGCAGAAATTATGCTTTCATATTAATATTTTATTGAAAAAAGGAGGAGCTGAAACAACAAGACCAAGGCCCACTTTGTTATGTTGATGCATAATTATATCTGAATTTGCCTAGGGAAATAATTTTCACTGTCTGCTGATCCTTTACTAGGCATGCTACTTTGTGGTGATCCATTTTCTTTGGAATTTGATGCATTTCTGGGCATTATTGGTTCTCATTTTGAAGGCCCTCCGTTTCTAAAAGCAGCCAGAAATAGATCTGTCAGGAGGTGGAAAGGGGAATAACACTCTCCTGAGCATAGAGCACACTAAGCGAAGACACACTCAGGTAGTTTAGGAGGAAGGAGGGAGGAGAAACTGAAGATAATTTCAGCCATGACTGGCTGGCTCCGTCTGTAGCTGCAGGACAGGCACTGAAGGGAAGCGGCTCCAGCACTGCTTGACCGGCTGACATTTTCCCTTTGCCTCCCCTGTCAGTGGTGGGAGAATGCCTTGTGACAGGTGGTCTGAGTCGACTCTGCTGAACCTCGGGCTGCGGCTGCACAGGCAGGGAGCACCGTGTGGAAGCTGTGATAAGAAAATTACGACACAGTGGAGTGTGTTCGCATTTATGCACATACACATCCGGACAGCTGTGCACATCTGCAGAAGTTGAAAGACAGCCTCAATCGATCAATAAGATACATATAAACTACAACATCTGCATCCCCAGTGAAAAAGCATGAATAAATGAATAATCCTTATTGTGATATGCCGATGACCATACGCAAACATGTTCGCATACAAAGACACACACACACACACACACACACACA
>OMLI01022720.1:7431-18764 GCA_900302605.1 Rondeletia loricata
GTGTGTGTGTCTGTGTGAGAGAGAGAGAGAGAGAGAGAGAGAGAGAGAGTGTGTGTGAGAGAGTGTGTGTGAGACAGAGAGAGACGCTGCAAAAAATGGTGTGACACACAAACATACAGCATGAGAACCACTCGGTGCCAAACTACTATTTGAGTCAACAGTTTTGGGCCTGAAATAGACCAGTCTTTATCCAGAGATAAGACAGAAATGGTGTCATCACGGTGGCTCATTCACTAGTCACTGTTCCCGCAGACAGACAGGTTGTGTTGTTTCCTTCCTGGCTGCCTTGTGGACTTCACTGAAAAGACCCTTTTAAAATGAACAGTACAAAAGGATAGCACACACAAAAAACAAGGTCTTTGGCTACTGATTGGGAGCTGAAAACCATGGGACAGGAAGTAAAACCTAAGCAAAGCGGGACAAATGCAACTGATTCCACTGCTACGTAGCCAACTACAGCAGCATTCATCAGAAAAGACTAAAGTCAGTGCCGCCAACAATGAATAGGCATATGCAGGTTACGGTACTGTATCTTATATAAACTAGTTTAAAAGAAATGAAAACTAATCAAAATAAACAGCCCCAGGGTGATAGCCTCACTCTTTGGGCGTAGGTTTTCTGTGGGTAGTTAAGCCCAGGATGATTGCTATAAAAAAACCAGTTTTGCAAACACTAATCAAAGCCTGGAAAACAGCGACTCTGCTTAGAGTCTAATGTGCCAAAATAATTGCAATGTGTAGCTCCAACAAATGAGCACTTAAAAACCCTGATGACAAACGGGGGACAAGCGGGCCAAGGTTGGAAGAATATTCAAATATTTGCCAAGATTTTGGCTGGAATAGAGTATTTAATACCTGAAAACACTTCTGCCTAGATCACCACATTCTGCTTCATTGTCATTTAACTTACCATGGCAAGAAGAAGTGGAAAAACGAGAATGAGCTAAACAAATAGGATACGGCTTACTGGAAAAAATAGCCTTGGGATAATTGCTTTCATGCTTTCCCATCCACCCATAAGCACAGAGCACAGTATTTGACACTAATATTTTTCAATGATAGCCTGTTATAAGACCACCACATCCTGTCTGAGTGTATGACTCACACAGACTGTGACCCGTTTGATTTGTTGCAGCACCACGGCACTTCCAACTCTGAACGCTTTCCCCTCTTCAGTCGATTGGAGGATATTTAAGAGTATAACCCCATGGGGCTTTTATCCGCGAGAGGGATCTCAACTGTCCCTGAAATGACAGCATTACCTGACTGAGTAACAGGGCTGCCAACACACAAAGATACATCATGCCCTATCATTCAGAGAGCAGCTGGACTGAACAGTAAATGCATGAAACAAACGGTACACAAATAGCTCACACACACAAATAGTAGCTTGCCAACTAGTACTAAGCCATATAAATGTGCTATTAAAATGTAAAAGAAATCGGTGAAGAAATGTGACTGGTAGATGCGCGTTCACAAGCGAGTGTCTGCGGCGGCGGACGCGTGACGATCGCTGATCCGACTCGTCGCCGGGGGGAACAATAACAATGTAGCTTGTGAAGTAGTGAGTGAAAGTGCTGTCGGCCACCTCCACCTCCTCCACCACCACCACAGCTAATGTTAGCGCGTTGATGGTGTAGGTGGGTGTGGGACAAGCTAACGTTGGCTAGCTACTTTCAATCTGACAGGTGAGTGAGTTGCAGACAATGCCAACCAAAAGACGGTAAAGTGTTCCCGTTGCCATTATTTCTAGGGCTAACCAACTAACACGTGTTATAGTCAGCTAGTGTAGTCTTACCTATCCTTCTCTGCTCTCTCTGCTCATCATAAACGCTCCTCAACAACGACGTCCTCACATTTTTAGCTAGCTTGGTTCAGCTAACAGGTTAACGTGCTAAAAACAAGACGCCGCAGCCCGGGACGGGTATCGGGTCTTACCAAATTGCAAAGACTTGAAACACCCGAAGCCGTTTGAGCTCCGGTTCACTCTTAGTGTCCGCGGGAATATCTTCTGTATGTCTTCTGATAAGGATGGAAGTTTATTTCACGGAGCAAAATGGCTGCGACTGTTCTGTTCGGATGCAGAGGGACGCAATGACGTAATGACGCGGTCAGACAGGAAGCGTTGCGGGGGTCCGGAGGGGGGGGGGGGCGCTGTCCACTCTGCTGGTCAGCAGAACTGTGAATGAGTTTTTCATATCGTCATCAAATACCCTAAAACATGTTATTACTTGATACAGCATTGCATAACTGTTTACAGTGTAGCTGGGCAGATATCTACAGGGAGAGTGAAACCTCTGATACATTCCCTCAGTGTGCTTACTGCTAGGAGAGAAATTAAACTATTCCTCAGCTAGGGGCCTCCTGGCACTCCTTCAAGGGCCCCTGGAGGTCCTCTGACCCCACTTTGACAACCACTTAACTAGAAAAGTACACTTAATGGAGAAATATGTGGGCTAGCTGAAAGCAGTAGTGCGCTTGCTTCATCTATAAAGGTAAAAATGTTGAATACATTAGAAAGTTTCCCATTTGACCACCAGATGTCTCTTTGCCATTAATTTATATGGGGGAAAAAATTAATGAGAACAAAAGTTAAATATCTTAAAATCTATACAGAGCGGGAAAAAGTTTAATACATCCGCACAACTCCTAAAGTGACCTGGAACAGTAGTTACAGTCCAACGTTTCAGAGAGAATAATAAGGAATAATTGGGGATAGCATGTATTTACTGGTTTTCAGCTTTATTGTTAAATAAGAAACGTCAAGGTTGTTCTAGAAAGCTTTATTTTGGAATAAAGGGTAATAACGGTGTTGTATAAAATCCCTTTCGCTAAGGACTTTCTTTTTCCAGGACATACATTTTTTTTTGTCCCCAAGTAATTAAAACATATTTAAAATTCCACATCTTGCAAACACCAGCAGTTAGTTTAGTTTCCCAAATACAATGCAAATACAAAACATTAGCATGTTTTCATTCATTCTGTACACTAACATGATTTACAAATTTCATATTTGGTGACAAGTGACAAATGACAAA
Organism: Rondeletia loricata; assembly: GCA_900302605.1. Classification (NCBI taxonomy): domain Eukaryota; kingdom Metazoa; phylum Chordata; class Actinopteri; order Beryciformes; family Rondeletiidae; genus Rondeletia; species Rondeletia loricata. Next base: position 10,469 of record OMLI01022720.1, read on the forward strand.
TACAAGACGTGAATTCAGTCCGCAAACTGAAAGATAAGTCAAAATCACTGCTTTCATGCCTATGTCTATTTGCCCTTCTGCACAGCAGCAGGGACATTGGCAACATTATGCAGAAACTCATAAATCAACTTAGCATTGTTAGCATTCCCAAGTATTTGTGCTAGCTTGTCCTGGCTGAGTTTGGCTAGATCTGCCAGGCTGTCAGCGTTCCTAACAAGAGCCATGTAGTTCTTCATATTGACCCCTGGCATTTTTAACAGGAAGTCATAAGGTCCGGGGTTGAAGAGATCAGCCGATTCAGCCACCGTGTCCGATTCGGCTGTGATGGCCTGTGCTGCCGCGGCATCCGGTTCAGGGCGGCCTTTCTTCAGTTCCAGGAAGAGCTCCGCTGTGGCGTGTGGGGAGGGGCACCAGAGTATACGAAGCCGGGGGAAGTGCAGGGTGAGCAGGGTAAGTTTTGAGGTGACGTCATTGGACGATATCTCTTGACGGAAATCTGACCGGGCGATTAAGGAAAATGGTTTAGCCGGGTCAAACTCTATGAGCAGCACCGGTTTCCTGTAGTACCGGGTCATGGACAGGCACTGGGTGTAGAGGCGTCCGCTCTGCAACGAGCCAATCAGATCACTGACGCTCTTGCGCTCTACGCAAGTATCCGAGGTAAGGATGTAGTCACCTACTTCTAGGGTGACGGGTTCGATGTCCAGCCCACGCCGGTGGAGCAAGGAAGGGAGTTCACTGCGGAACTCGCGCATGTCCACGATGACTCGTGAAGGCTCTTTGGGCTGCTCCTGGCCACCTTATTGGACAGGAAATGTAAATACAAACACAAACCAATCAGCAGGCAAATCATTGATTAGTAAAGAAGACTTTGGATTAGAACTTCTGGAAGGGAGCGCAGGAGAAATGTCAAGGAAATAAAAAAGAAAAATGTAGAGAATGCAGCTAGACCTTTCAAAAGGCAGCAGCCATTAGAGTAGTGAGTGAAACACGCATAACTAGTACAGCAAAGCACAGTAACAAATAAAACAGACATACCTGCTTTGCGGGTATTGGTGGTGGCATTGGCAGGCTCCAGACTTCTAGCCAGGTCCAGGTTGGTGTCCTCTCGCCCCTCTCTCTCCTCTGGGACCACCATAGTAGCCTTTTCCCTGCAATGTCACACAAGCACAAGTATCAATGAGAAACCGACACGTCAACAAAACTAGTAATTTCAACATCCATTCAAAAGTAACTGATAGTAACGGTCTCAGTTAAGCCTACTTGAAGTGTTAGAGAAAAGGTTTTGACCTGATCAGGTGTTCAAAGGCTTTCTTCTCCTTAGAGAGCGCTGTCAGGTACTTCTGTTCCTCTGTCGAGCCTCCATAGATGAGGAAATACACCCTGAGAGGAAAAAGTAGAGGTCATCATGAGCTGAATTAGAAGAGTGTGACTTCAAATGAGGACTGCCATCCAATCGATGTGAAATAAGACAATGAGTTGCTTTTGCTCACAAACCTAAGCGGCTTTCCTGGCCGGCTAGCTTTGTAGATCTCCAGTTGGCGAACAAAACTGAGTTCGGCGTCGTACAGCACTACGAACCTGGGCTCCACCTCGTGCAGTACCCGCGTCAAGTTGTAAGGGTCGGTGCAGCCCCACAGCGGGTGAATGACAGTCAGTGGCTCCTTCAGGACACCATAGTAGGCGTCAGACGACAAATCCAACTTCAGCTGTTCTTCCTCCCCTTCATCTTCCTCCATCGGGTCATCTTCGTCTCCACTGCTGCCCATCGCTTCTGCTTCATCCTTCACTTCTTTCCCCACCATCTGAGTCAGGGTTAGAGACGGCCTGTTTTTACTCTTCGAGGCCTGCTTGGTTGTCTTCTTTGCGGGCTTCGTTCCTTTGGCTCCTTTTTCAGGTCGTTTTTTGGCCCAGCCTTTGCCCAGTTTGTGAGATTCAAGTTCGAAGGCAGCGCCGGCGGCAGCGTCCCGTTTACCGATGGTGCGGGCGTACAGTCGGTTGAGCAGCGAGTCAGAGCCGCGGTTGATGTACTGCTGGAGCTGGGCACAAGTCCTATCGTCGCTGGCACAGATCAACACACGACCTGGGGGTGTACAGCAGTTGGACACACAAACACATGCACACTAGGGTTGGGCGATAGTGTACATCCTCCTGTTAACCAATAATCAATCAACCATCATCATACACATTGCCGATCCCCGATGTATTCTGTATTCGTCCCAAATTCGGGGGGATGAATAGGCGTGTTGGCTTGAATTGAAACATAGCTTTTAAATGTGCAAGGAAGGGGCATTTATACATTGTACAAAAAATATAAATATATAATTTAAGTCCTTGCAGTCAAGAAAAAACGGTGTCAGGTCGCAGTGCTTTCCCAATAGCAGTAGCACTGAAGCAGTAGCACCAGCGCACCCTGAGGAACTCCGTGAAAGCTCTGTGAAATGTCAGCTGTGTTTAGGCTACCATCTATGCTGGCTCTAAATATTTTTTCAATCAACTTGAGCACAATTTTGTCCCTGCATGTGCTTAACCATTTTAGTGTCTTGCACTAGGCTAAATTAGAAATTACCAAAGATCAAGGGAATTTAATTCGGCAAGGGAATTTCCACCATCCAATTGCCCAACCCTAATAGATGATACACACATGTGAACGCAGAGTGAAATGACCGATAACCAATAGGTTTGATGAGATTCTGTTTATGTAGTACATTTTTATGTGAATCCATGGAACAGAGATGAGATGGACTGTAAATATAATGGACTGTTGTAATATTCCAACAGCACTAATGTCTAACCTGGTTCATGTTGAGAGCTCTTGTTCTCCCTCTCAATCTCCTGCAGTACATCAGTCAGAGCCTCCCACTTTGGGCTCTTCTCCAGCACAAGCTCCCGCTTCACCTCTGAGAAACACACACACACACACGCACACACACGCACAGACACACACACACACCTGTGACTAATTTCCTTATTACCACCAAGTAAAACAACAATTCTTCTTAACACAAAGTTACAGATATCTATTCTGGTGGAGACGTTTTCAGACATCAGGTCATTGCTTTGTCAGTTACCTGAGACAGAGGTCTGTTGTTTCTCCGTCTCCACTCCCACTTTGAGTTTCTTCTTGCTCTCAGGGATGCGGTACACTCGGCTCCTGGCGTTCACAAACATGGAGTTACTGGAGTCCAGGAACAGCCACCCTGATGGAGGCAACAACCGAGGCACTCACTCAAACAGGGATGAAGTAGATTAAAGGGGCAATAAGTAAGATTTTTACTGGCTGATAGGGTTGTTGATTATTTAAATCCTTCAAATATTTGTTGTTGATCAATTACCTTAATCATACTGTCCATTGCACACTGTCAAAAATGACGATTCAAGGCATAACCTACTCTACTTTACTTTGAACCCTAATATTGTATGTCAGCAGGCAAGTACATTCAATCTACTTCACCAGAGTTGCAGCCAAAGTTCTTCTGGCTGGAGCGCAGCGACTCGAGGAGATTGAGAAAGGTGACACAGTCGTACTGGGTGAGGTAGAGCAGGAGAACCCTCAGCACCTTGAGGTCCTGGACCAGGGCCTTGGTCTTCCCTCCCAGCTGGTGCCACAGTGGGTCCAGGTAGTGACGGATGGTCTGGGTGGTGAAGAGATGAAGAGAAACACCACTTCAAACACAGAGATTCATCCCACTTCTAGTAAATCCTCTGATGATGAAAGACATCCAACAACGATTCACAACTTTTTTTATTAACAGAAAGAATGTTTCCTGTTCTAACAGAAGTGGGGTGAGAGTTTCTGAGAGGAGAGAAGGAGGTAGTCTCTAAACAACATATAATAAAACTGTAAAAAGGCAGAATAGGTGCAATATAATGCACGGCTTCCTCTGATTCAAAATGCCATGACTTTTCCACGACTTTCCATAACTAAGTCAGAGCGCTTCCATGTGCATAGAGGGGTAGACAGTCTGGTTTTCACAACAGTTGGGCTTACTGTGGAGAAAAACAGCTGAAACGCGCCATCTAATGCAAAGAATGTTGTCTAACAGGTTGTAAAATACATCCCAGTACCTTCCTCTAAATTGACCCATTTGTAAAATTCCCTGATATTCCATGACTTCCCCAGAGAATAAAATTCCCTGACGTTCCCTGTATGGAATACACCTCTTGAAATTCCACGATATTCCAGGAATTCCATTACCAGCGGGAACATAACAGACAGTTCTATCTAAGTCAGCAGGACCGTGGCGGACCTTTTCGAAGGCGTTGCCCAGCATGTTCTCCAGGGAGAGGTCCTCGGCCTCCAGGGTGGGGTTGTAGCGCTTCAGCTCCTTCAGACAGGCGCCCATGATGTCCAGGATGGAGCTCTGGATGGCCCTCATGGCCGGGGTCAACGACACGTGGAGCTCCACCACCTCCGGCTTGTGCCTGTCCAGCACTGTGTTCACCGATGCCTGGAACCTGTTGAGCAAGGCAGGCAGAGAGGGAGGGAGGAAGGAGAGGGAACAGAGGAGTTGGAGAGGAAATGGGAGGAAAGGGAGACAGGAGATCAGAGGATGAGAGGAAGAGGGACAAAGAGAGAGGGAAAACTGACTTCAATCCACAATGCAGCTCTCGCGGCCGGGGGAAACAACTCCAAATTAGGGCTGTAAAATATCACTAAATACAACTTTTTCAACAATGTATCTGAGAGCAGCAATTTGACTATATTGCAAACAAGCAAGCTAGATTGAATAATGATAATTGCAGGCTAATTTAAATTGAATAATGCTTGCCATGCTACTGTGCTGTCATGTGTGCCATCGTGTGCATGAAATTGCACGACTGGGATTTTTTCTGCTTCAGTGCGTGGCAGTTCTATCACTATATTATTGGGTTTCTGTTTACAGTATTCTCATAGTTTGTACCAGGGTGAGACATTAACTTTCTTTTCAGAGGGCATTTTTTGCCCCCGATCAGATTTTTTGGGGCATTTTGGTTCTTTTCGGGGGCAATTTCATTGAACTACCAACTAATACATTTGGTCATAGGCTACCACGAATCACCAACGGTGGCCCATGGGGGACACTAGTCGCAGTCACGCGTTAATATTTGACATCTCAATGCAGAATATGAACATGGTGAAATGCAAAAAAGGGTACTAATAATAATTTTTCATTTCCTATCCATTTAGGAACTTTCATGGGCATTTTTGCCCCAAGCCCCCATTAATATCTGACCCCGGTTTGTACGCTCTGGGTCTTGGTAGGTTTTGAAAAACCTCAGGGTTTGGGCTTTCCACAGTCATGTTCAAAACAGAAAGACATGTATCTTATGAATATGAAAAATCTAATTTACATAGTGTAATCAATGACGTCAACAAAGCATTGCAGCCTTGATTACTCTCCATCTTACCTGGGCCAGAGGTAGAGCTTCTTGACGAAGAGGTTCCTCATGACGCGCTCCACCTGGCAGAAGCCAGAGGAGAAGGCCGTGGCCTTGTCAGTGAAGGCCTTAATGAAGCCCGTCTTGTTCTTCTGTCTGAACAGACGCAGGATGAACGCTTCCTGACACGACTCGATGATCTTATGGGCCCGGTACACCAGGATGCCTGAAGGGGGCGAAGCAGAAAGATGTTCCCAAAATCACAGAGACTCATAATCGTGATCGATAATCATGATCACAATATCAAACAAAAACAATGAAAGTTATCATTTTAGCCATGATGGTGCCGCGCTACGCCCAGCCACAGTCCTCTGACCTGATATGAGGTGTGCAGGGATGCGGTCGGTGAGGAAGTCGACCACCAGGATTCTGCTGGTGACGAACAGCACCCCTCCCTCGGTGTAAACATCATAGCGCTCGGTGCTCTGCACGTCGCTGGTCACCGTCCTGGGCAGGTGGGTCACGCCCTCCACTCGCAACTGCTCTGTGAAATACTCCTGAGAACGGAGAGGAGGGAGGAAGAACATCAAGCATCTATAGTATTCTGTTAACGCTGCACTAGGTAACTTCACACTAGGCTCTAAATGACAGCAAGAGGTAACTGTTTGACACATTTGAACTTCAATACCCAGAAATCCTGTAAGGTGACGTCAGTAAACTGCACTCAGCACGCTCATGTTGACCAACCCGGCCGGTCTGTGATGCTTTATATCAAAGATACCAAAGAGACGAGAGAGGAAGAAGATCTAATATTGGTGAGTCCAGCTTTCTCTGGACGGAGCGCTGCTCACTGCTGTTTAGGACACAGTTTGGATTTCACACTTACATTTTGATTCGTCATTTCTTGTGCACAAAGATTTCTGACCAGTGTACATACCCAACACCAGAACTTCATTAGGGCAAATGGGGCAAATCTCTGTTGGGATGGGACGCTTGTCTCTGTTGCAGCCCCACTTTGTGATTTAGGGTGATAAAATCGATGCATTTTTACTTAAACATCTTGTCCACCACATTAAGTTTCTGTAAGGAAAGACTATTAGTAGGCTAGTAGTGTGGTAAATCATAATAAGGGCTTTCTGTGAAAAGAGGGCTGGGCATGTGAGACCACAAACTAAGTGGGGATATTTTTTTCATCTTAAAATGTATTGATCCTCTGGCAGTTTGAAGTAGTACAAGCTAAACCCCAACACATTTGTTTAGAGGACGCAGCAAGGTAGATAATTATGTGATACCATATTGATCCCCATAGGGAAATTCTTTTTCAATTATTTGCCCCCTCCAGTGAGGCCAGAGCGCAGGGTCAACTACAGAACGCTGTTCTGCAAGCCAAACTCCATTCAAAAATCTGCCGATTTAATGTGACCTTGGTTATCAGCAAAGGTACACATCCCTTAAAGTACGACTCAAAGTATTTTCTGAATCGTTAGGAGCCACTCTTCAGTTCGGCATAAATCCAAAACACCATGCAGCACTTATTTCAATAACATTTCAACTTTTCGAGTTGGTTCTCCCGTTATACCCGCAATCTCTTCCTTCAAAATACACCAGTGGTGAGCGACAGCAAGAAGTGTGTGAGCCCATTTGAAACGCTGCAAATCTACAGAAATAAATGCTGTTTGGTGGATTGTTTCTATGCCGAATTGAAGAGTGGCTCATAAGGATTCAGAAAAGGTCTTGAGTCATAGTTTATAAGGAATGTACCTTGCCGATGAGCAATGCCACGTTACATTGCCAGATTTCTGAATGGAGTTCGACGTGAATTCCTCTCCCTATAACAGAGAACGGAACGTATCGGGGTTATAAGCCACCCAGCTGCTCCAAAACAGTTCGTATGAAGCGTCGTTGCCAACATGTGTGTAGTCCTCACCTGTTCCGGGATGGTCGTGTTGAGCAGAAGGACCAGGCTTCCCTCCTCGGAGTAAACCCGCATGAACTGCAGCAGGATGCGGTCTATCCCCATCCCCTCCGCCGCCACCAGCAGCCCGTCGCAGCCGAACAGACCCAGGAACATCTCCGTCTCAAACTCCAGCAGAGGCGCCGCCATGTTGGAGCCACCAAAACTGACCCCAGGACACGAAACGACCGATTTTCTAGCTAGAAGTGAAAGAAATCATCGTAAGCGACAGCTACAGGCGCACTGAAAGCTTGTGTTGTACAATGTTTTGATCTTGCACTTCCGGTCGTGTGATACTGAAGACCAACTACGTTGAATAGGACTAGCGCCATCTAGTGACGTGGAATATTGTAGCAGGATGAAAACTGTTCTTGAGTTTGGCTGTTTGTCAGCCAAGGACCCATGTCGCCTACAATCCTTTAAGAAGTATCATTTTTATAAAGAGTAGGTGTCAGATGTTTTAGTTTTTAAATGGTGCACTCTGATTTTGGGATGAAACTCTTCAATTCCAGCTCGACCTTTAATGTCATTATATTGGTTGCTGAGGTTTGTCTCCCTACAGTGTCTCTACAGTGTCTCACTATAGTGTCTCTCTAAAGTGTCTCACTACAGTGTCTCTCTAAAGTGTCTCACTACAGTGTCTCTCTAAAGTGTCTCACTACAGTGTCTCACTACAGTGTCTCACTATAGTGTCTCTCTAAAGTGTCTCACTACAGTGTCTCTCTAAAGTGTCTCACTACAGTGTCTCACTACAGTGACTCACTACAGTGTCTCACTACAGTGTCTCACTATAGTGTCTCTCTAAAGTGTCTCACTACAGTGTCTCTCTAAAGTGTCTCACTACAGTGTCTCTCTAAAGTGTCTCACTACAGTGTCTCTCTACAGTGTCTCACTACAGTGTCTCACTAGTGTCTCACTATAGTGTCTCTCTAAAGTGTCTCACTACAGTGTCTCACTACAGAGACTCACTACAGTGTCTCA
>OMLI01022757.1:0-10060 GCA_900302605.1 Rondeletia loricata
CAAGAGTAACTGAAATAAAACACAAAACTGACTGGCCTTGGACATTTCCTCACCTCTCTCCTCTCTCCTCACCACGCCACGTTTACATGCCTCCAACCAGAAATATCCAAACTTTACTATTATGAATCCTCTTTTGTTTTTTTTATGATGATGATTTCTCTCTCTCTCTTCGTCATTTGTTTTTGGCCAGGTATATTTACTATGCGTCAGAGAGGAAGAGGTGTGTGTGTGGTGTAAGTTAAATCTCTCTCTCTGATCGGTAGTCTAGTCAGGGAAATCTTCACAGCCGGACTCTCAGAGCTCGGCTCATGTTAAGACTGTTTTTCTTTCTGTTTAGTTGGCCTGACTGTGAACCGTGCAGTCACACCTTTTGTTTCCCAGAATCCCTCAAATAGGACTTCACAAGGTTCCAATAGTACTATTATTATTATTATTATTATTATTATTGCTGCTTTCAGTTCTCGAATCTTTCTTTTATTTTTGGTTTTTATTTTTTGCTTCCTTCCTTCTCTGTCTGGACCGTTGAGATTGTTGGCAGCATCTCATGGAAAAAGAGCTCCCAGTGGCGCTTTCTAACATTCGTTCTCTAAATGGCATTACGGCTGTCTGTCTGACAAAGCTGCTGCGAAAGGAATCATGGGTAATGGAGTTGAATTAGCTGCTCTGTTTCAGAGCAGAGTTTTTGTAGTTCTCACATATCAGACCAGGTAGACTCTGAGGAGGAAAAAAACCACAGACTAAACCTCAGTCTCACACTGACTACCATAACACACACATTGACACACATGCATATCGCAACACACACTCACATGATCATGAGACACACACACATTCAGACTGTCCCCCACTACACACACACTAACCCCCTCTCTGTCCAGTGACTGTTTATGGTGTATGGGAGGACCCATCCCTATGACTGTTTCCTGTGAGTGCGTGCGTGTGTGTGTGTGTGTGTGTGTGTGTGCGCACGCTGAACCAATACTGTTTTACCCAGTCCCACACTGTTCGATTACCAGTCTTGAGTCTTTCTACTGCCGTCTCCAAATCCCCTCTCCCTCCGTCTTTGAGGTGGTTGGTTTTGGTCTGCGGGGCATGGCAGGCGGGCTGGGTCTGCCACCGATCGGGCCTTCTGATTGGTCCGCTTCACCCCCGACAAAACCGGCCAACCCCAGTTGAGGTTTCTGTGAATGGATTTGGAGCGGTAGTCCACACAGGGATGTGCTGTTTCAGGTTGTTTTTGTTTGTTTGTTTTCTTAGAGGGGGCACACGACTCTCCCATTCATTTCTAATGGAGGTGGTTGTTTTCCCGGTCGCCACCGCATTAAATGCCGTTATCTTTTTTGTGTTTTCCTTCTCACATCCCGGTAGTTTCAGACCAAGTGCTGCTCCCTAGCGACCTTCTCTCCAAGACTGTTGCTTTCTAGTCACACACACTGACGCCTGGCCAAAACAGGACCGAGATGCGTTTTCAACAGAGTTGGAAATTCATGAGTTTATAAATCTGTGTGAAGTTCAACTCTGGTCGCGGACTAAAGTTTAAATGCTTAAAAAGCACGAGTGGAGCTTGATTTGTCTCGTGCGCCCATTCCTGAGGCTGGTTTAAGTGGTCTGACGAGATAAATCAAAGCACGCCTCACGTGCTTCAAATATTTAAAACTACATTAAAATACATATTGTGGCCAGGTCTTATTAACATTTATTATCACAGCCAGCCCAGCAGACAGAGAGAGAAATATGGGGTGGGGTGATAGATAGATGCATCACAGGCACTGCTCCCTTCATTCATTAGACCTTCAGTTTCCACTCCAGACCATCCGGTTCCGTTTTGAAACGCTGTGGAACGTTTCGGGGCTCCGGAACGCACGCTTCCCCGACAAAGATCCTCGTTCTCCTCTCCGATGCTGAGACAGCAATAACCAAGGCAGCTTTTGAATGTTCCAACATCACTCTCCCAACACACACACACACACACACAATATATGAATAACCACAAGTGTCGTATGAATAGAAAAACTAAACTAAAACTGTAAATGATGACGAATAAGTACTGCAATCAATTTTGTCTCACTCTGTTCCTGTTGATGCACTGGTGTTAAGAGTTAAAATAATCAGGTACCTTTATTACTTAGCTACTTTCTTGAAAAAAATGGACTTTTTGTTACTTTTAGCCAGCAAGCTGAAGAGCATTACCTCAAAATTCTTATCTAGCCTTGAAGTTTACAGACATACCATGTAAATGTTTTTGTTTTGTTTTTCCTCTTTTTTGTTTTGTTTTGGTGTGTGTCTTTTTTGTTTTATTTTGTTTTTTGGAGACATCATGTATGATGAATTGTAGCTATGATGCTTTTAATAAAAGTGAATCATGATATTCGCCTAGGAAACCAAACCTCAGCCTGCATCTCATTATTTGTTATAGCAAAACGTTTGTGGAAAAGGTTTTCTATTGGTGTTCCATTTAACCCAAAAGCAGCTTCTTAGTTTTCCAGGATGAGACCAGACCCAACCTGAACCAGTTTAACTAAAAACCACATACGGTAGATCAGTGACGGGATGTTCCTGTTCTTATTCCACCACTATAAATACAATTTGAGTTTGTATTCCTGAAAGTCAGGGAATTTGATGAATTATCTTCGGAAGTCAGGGAATATCAGGGAATTTTACAAATGTGTCGCTTTACAGGAATATAGAATGTATTTTCCAACTTATTAACACATTCATTGCATTCGATGGTTTTCAGACTGAAAAACTAACAAACCAGGAGGGAAGAACATTTAGTTCATGTAAGAGTTCTGACTAATGCTTACAATGACTAACATTTTATATTTTCTAACTGTACGTGAAATCCAAGGAAGGGCAAGGTGTTTAACTGGCCACTGCAGGGTGCCAGTCCCTGCCGTTGTGCCCTTGAGCAAGGCACTTAACCCCTTAAATCGCTCCCCGGGCGCTACACAGCGGCTGCCCACTGCTCCTAAGTAGTTAGGATGGGTCAAATGCAGAGGAGAATTTCCCCACGGGGATCAATAAAGTGTAACTTAACTAAGTTTATAGTGATTTATATCCAATTATTCAATTTCCTTCAGTAAAATATTTACATTTTTCTTTCAGTTGCGTTTGTTCAAACCAGCTTGCTTCCAATGCAATATTTAACCCAGTGTGTCAGTGAGGATGACTCCTCCCTCACCAATCCATCTGAAACACATACAGACCTTGAGAAAATGTTTTCAGAGGCAGGACAGAAGGTCCCAGGAGGGTGTTTTGGTAACATCACTCAAGATGAATCGGTCCCCTCCCACTAGCGTACAGACCCGTCCTGATCCAGGACTTGACCTGTTGCTTTCAATGTGCAATTACAACCCTGACGAGACATTTTTTCAGGATAGCTCAAGGACAAATAGATTTTCTCCTGGATTGTAACAAATGCCTGGTGATAAAAAAAAAAAAAAGAATCCAAAATATCCTATGCCACATTTTATTTTTAACACATCACTGTGAATTTTGTTTGGATGATGCAAGTTTTCTGGCACAATTGAGAACTATGTGGGGACTATTTATTTATACTTATTTTGATATTGCATAGCAAACCCTTAAAGCCTCCATCGATGCAGTTAACATAGAGCTGGAGTCCCGCTTTCTGCTCTATGTTAGATGGCTCTTTAGTTGACACAAGTTTTAGGTTACAATGATACCAGTTTTGATCAAGTAAGAATCGTTTCTAATAAAAATGGTCTACAATGGCCACTAGAGTCCACTGGTTCAAACTGGGGTCCCCAGCAAAATGAGGAATAGTTTGACCTCACTATAACTCACTAGAAATAATCCCAGTTAGAGAATGTATAAGAAAGACTGTTGTAATCATAGGTTTCACTCTCACCACGTACAGTGTAGACAGTTTGAAAATTCAACACTGAATCAATTAAAATCTTCCCATGTGGGTCCCTGGGACTGAATGTGATCTGCTGGGGACTGATGTGGCTCTGACAGGAAAACGTCTGAGACCCCTGGTGTGGAGAATTTCAGATTGATTTATTGCTATGAAAATAGCTGCACTAATCTACTCTAATACTAGCATTGATCTAGGCTTTGCTGTTATAAAGACACTGTGTGTCAGGAAGAACCAGCACTCATCTGTACAAAAGACAAGTGCTGGTTTTTCCTGACAGACTTCTGGTGAAGTGGGAGTTGAACACACCGTTTTCTCATTTCAAAAGTAGTTGTGCACATTTTTATTATTATTAATAATAATGAAAAACAAAGCTGTATAATTTGAGTCCTTTTTTTACTTATCTAGTCACTTTAACTAAATAATTCAACATTCAATAGTCTGTAAATAATAGGTGTACCTGGAAACTGGAAAAATATTTAATAATACAGTGAGTATTAATAATGCATATATAAATATATGTGTATATTGGTGAAATGCAGCAGTATCTAGTATCTGTCAGCTTTAAAGAGGAAAACAGTGAGACGTGAACTAACCGTGTGTGTGTGTGTGTGTGTGTGTGTGTGCGCACACCAACCCAGCCAGCCGTCAGAAATGGCATCTCTCTGACAAAACACAAACTGACAGCCAGACCCCACTGTGTGTGTGTGTGAGTGAGGGAGAGCAGAATAGACAATGTGTGTGAGATCAATTTCATTTATTTTTTATTTATTTATTTATAAAATTTTTGTGTGTGAGATCTTTTCCGTTCTTGTGGGGTTTTTTTGCACCACAAAACTACGAGCAAACAACTGAACGAATGTGTGTGTTGTGTTCAAAGTCATGTTGGGATGTATGTAATTATGTGTATTTTAGGTGTTTGTATTAAAATTACAATAAAGTTAGGTTAAGGTTAAAGTGAGGGTGACTTCACACTATTCTGCTTTTTTGAAAAAAAGCTCACTTTGTCCTGATCACATGAAAAAGTCAGTTGCACACACACTTTATTTCCATAACACTGTCAGACACTCCACTGTATTCAGCTGGTGATGCTGTGTTTTATTTCCATGGTCAAATAAACAGGTTCATAAGCCAACAGCAGATTCATGCATGTTGCAGGTACCGCTGGTTTGTCTTCAAGCAAAAAATTTCATTTTATTTTCTTGAAAAGAGCATTGGAACTCCAAAGAGTAACCTTCAACAAACACCTCACACACAGAGAGCCAACAGAGGAGCCAATCAGCTGCCTACGTAGCATAAAACCTTGCCTCTTGTTCGTTGTGATTGGTCGGTCCAGGTCATGTGGTCTCCTCTGCAAGCTTTTCTCAACTTTAGAAACCAGGCACATCGTCTTTTCCAAAGTGGAGGTTTTCCATCTGCCTTGCAGATGACTCCCATTGACTTTAAAGGTGCTACATGTAGCATCTTTAAACATCAATATATCATTGTCAAATTAATTGTGATACCTTGGTATAATTACTGTAAACAAGTGAGACCACGGTGGAGACGACTGGTCGCCTCTATCTTACTGGTATTTTATGTGCTGGTGTTATTCAAACCTAAGACCACATTTCCCATAAACCCTGTTGCTTCCTGTCACAAAGAGGATGTTGCTTCTTCCATCTTCCACAAGCTTTAGCTCTGTTTGCTGTGTTGTGTCAATCCAGCAGATTTCCCACCCAATCTTCTTAGCGATGGTCTCGTTTGTTTACAGTAATTACACGAATGTCTCAAAATTAATGTGGTAATGATTATTGATGGTTAATCGTGGTATAAAAAAGGTGACAGACGTGTGACCACAGTTTGTCATGTTGTGAAGGTGGAGGTTTAGGAACAGGATGGGAATGAATGTCAATAGAATGTCCTCACATGAATAGTAATACAAACATAAGTGTGTGTGAGAGCGGGTGTGTTTACTCTAGCAGACAGCAGAGAGAGGTGTGTGTGTGTGTGTGTGTGTGTGTGTGTGTGCGTGTGCGTGTGCATGTGCGTGTGTGTGTGTGTGCGCATGTGCATGTGTGTGCGTGTGTGTGACAGACGTCTGGCCTAATCGCCTTGCTGGAAGTGGGACGTGAAATCCACCGGCCGCCCCATACTACACACACACACACACACACACACCACACACACACACACACACACACACACAGCCTGAGGCATTGGTGGGTTAGTGTTTACTTTGTCAGCATTTGCGCCAATTTCTGTCAACTTCTCTGGAAGAAAAGAGAGGGAAGAAAAATTTCATCAGCATTCATGATCAGCATTAATGTTTACATTAGGTCATGTTCTCTCACTTTGTGTGTGTGTGTGTGTGTGTGTGTGTGTGTGTGTGTGCGTGCGTGTGTGTGTGTGTGTCGTACGTGCGTGTGTGTGCGTGCGTGCATACGTGCGTGCGTGCGTGTGTGCGTGTGTGTCCATGGCAGCTTGTCGCTCATGATTAACAAGGCACACATACTGACATACTGTAATCTGTTGTGCAATGTATTCGCTGCCAGCAGTACTGTTGTTTTTTTGTCTTGTTGGCTTTATCATTTTTCCTCCCATATGTCTTCTCTAACATTTGTATCACACACACACACACATACACACACACACACGCACACACAGAAATTGGACTGGACAGAGGAACATTTGCTAGCTTCAGCTGTCTTATTTGGAACTGATGACGTCCAAAAATGACAGTCATCGCTCTATTCACCAGTTTATTTCATAACAGGTGTCATACAAACAAAGAGAAAGTGTGTGCTCATATCTGTGTGAGTGTGTGTATGTGTGTGTGTGTGTGTGTGTGTGTGTGTGTGTGTGTGTGTGTGTGTGTGTGTGTGTGTGTGTGCGCATGTGCATGTGTGTGCGTGTGTGTGACAGACGTCTGGCCTAATCGCCTTGCTGGAAGTGGGACGTGAAATCCACCGGCCGCCCCATACTACACACACACACACACACACACACACCCTGACCCACCAACCTGCAACCAGCATGTATTCTCATCTTCCAGACTCAGAGAGACACTCTCTCTCTCTCTCTCTCTCGTCTCCTTCCAGGAATGTAGGAAAACAGATTTCTGTCTATGTATTTATGAAACGTCCACTACTGATATACTACATGTGCATTAATGTAAGTTCATTACAGATCCACAGTCATTTCATGTATTAAGATATTTGCTGTTATGAAGAAATAATTGCACTGGCCTCAAATCACCTCAGATTGTTGTTTTTAAGCAGGTCATTGTACAAAACTGGCTTCAGCTAGTCAATAGCCACTCCACTCTTAACATTAGCTAGATACACTGTTCAAGCTGGCTGATATTGTTTGCTAAAATGATTTCAAAACACAATGAAAATTAGCACATATCAAGCAGACTGCATGTAAAACGATCCATGTAATAAACTGGGACAGAGCCTGGCTTTATTTTGGAAGGATCTCCACCCAGAAACAGAGCAGGCTGGTTGTTCCTCCTCATGCTGCTGGCATGGCAGCGTTGGACTGGCACATGACTGCAGCACCGCTGACTGCCTTGCCAGGCTGTGTTGTGTTTGCCACCTAACTTGTCGTAATAAATGTGCACAGATTAGCGAATATTCAGCGTATGTTGTTGATAAGCTTTATTGCCCAACATACATGATGTTGAACGTTGACCAAAATCTTCAAATCCAGTCAAGAAATTGAAGGAAAAATCCACCCTAAAACACAAAAACAGCTATTGGTGATGTGCCTTACATTCCTGACTCCTTTGGTGGTGTCGTTTTCTTATTCTCATGGATAACTGGCCAATCGTAGATGACGTGACGTCACATCCAGACATTTCCAACAGCTACAATGGAGTTTACTGTAATAGCAGAAAATGTTTCAGCGATCTAAAACATCAAAGAGAATGTTTTTCTTTCTAGACTCACCATTTTGCACCGATGTTCAACAATCATACAGGGAGAAATCCATCGTAGAGGCAGACCCCAATTTCTCCACAGACAGTAGCCTCAATAGACCAGAATGCAATGCAGCCACAAGATGGCTCCGTCTCAATCCATCCCCTGTGCCCTCACCCTATCCACTCTGCCTCCGTTTGCGCGTTCGTGTGAAGCGTTTGCCATACTGAAGGGCATCCCAAACCAATTGGCGGGGAGGGGAAGTGGACTATATACACCTCCACCAGTGAGTGTGCATCGATGCTGACTTGCGATACACCACTACCGCTATGATGACGGAAGTGCAACACCGAAAAAGCATGGAGGAAACATCTTACAAATGTAAGTTCCTTGTCAACTGTGATTCTGTCAATTGGCACTTTTTGTAATGCACATAGGTAACCAGGCTTTGTAGCCTTTTCGTCACACTTAAAGGCCCTATGGTTTTCGGCCGAAATTAACATTCATTAAGCGTTTTTTATTGCCAATGAGTGAATTCTCCGTAACTAATGAGAACTAATGAGACCAGCCACGTCTCTCTGTCCAGCCGTTCCGTCTCTGTATGAGCAGGACTGGGGAGGACTCGGGCCGAGTTTTCGCGGCAAATCTACCGGATGTGACGTTATGTGCGTTCCTGAGCCTGCCTCTCACACACACACACACGGGGCACGAGCCAGGAGTGCGTGTAAGATACTGACTGCAGTTCCCCTAACGGCCACCGGTGTCAGTAAGAGTAACAATTTACATATAGGGCCTTTAACAAAGTGACTTTAAACAAAATCTGTGTTCATGAACTAGTTGGTTTGCTAGCTATATTTATATGCCCATGCATCTTTGATTGAAAGCAACAAGTTCACGCCCCTTCTTTGGGGTTGTCAAAAGGTATTCTGGGAAATGTAGGAAATCACTAACTGAAGTAAAAGTAGACGAGGCAGGTTAAGGGAAAGTGGGTACAACAAAAAGGTAAATTGCGACATTTAATCACAAAATAACGATAAAAAACATATCTGTCAGTCCTCACAAAGTGAAAAACGTATTGCATTAGGATTAAAGTGGAACTAAACGTTTGAAGTGTGTCTACTCTGGAAATTTCAAAAAATGCCTCCAGACCATGAAAAACAAAGTGCAGGGCTTGGGGGGCTAAGACACGCCCAGTCAGTCCTGCTTTTACTAAATGTAATGTGTATCTGATGCTGAAAAAGTGAAAAAATTCAATGCTGTAGCAAGTAATTGTGTAAGATAGGAACTACTTCTCCTTCCATCCTCTCCCTCCGCTCCTCACACGAGACGGAGTCAGGCAGCTATTTATTTATTTCCTTTAGAGATTTTATTTATATTGTTGATTTCACTTAAGGGTATTTGATTAGCCCAAATTTTCAGTTGAAGTGATGTGAAGAATAACTCCTGAAAAGGGTAATAATATGTGTTTTATAATTGCTGTTATTAAACAGAAAACAAAAAGAGGTCTGATCTTTGGCAGTTTATTTCATACTAATGCAAAGGCTTTCAAATATAATTTTTTATGTTTGCATTTACCAATTTTCACTGTAGAAATCACAAAGATTTCCCCTCTTTATGTACACAAGAAGACTTTCAAAAGTATCGGTATCGGTATCGGAATACTAGCCTTGGTATTACTTGGTATCGGATCCAAAAGAAAATCTGTGATATCGCCCATCCCTAGCACAAATGGCAGCCGGTGCAGGTTCTCCTCTTCACAATCTGCTGAGTCTGTAGACGTTGCTTTTATAGGGGGCGTTGCCAGATACCTCGGTAAAACGAACCGTGGCCGTGATAGGGTGTTTGCTTGCTGACGAAAGCTGGCGCCCCTACGTCACCTGGCACCAGATCAGCCAATAATAAATTACTATTGCAATAGCCGGTCTTCAACCAGTAGAGGGCAGTTGCCATGCGTATTTATAACAATCTGTAGGATCCAACAACTTTGCACTAAAATGTCAAGATTTGGACCTGAATCCATCGACAACACTACTAAATACCCAAATACATTTGCGTAAAACATTCGTCATCAACGTGAGTCCGTCCAATGCACTTTATCTGTGAAAATGCCACAAATGGAGAACAATGTGCGCCTCATTCTTTGCAATGACTGTTTATTTGGTGTCACTACCAAAATGAAGGAAAAAAGCCCTCTGTTTTGATGCACCACTAATGATGACGTCACGTCGCAGCAGAAGAGCATGCACTGGTTTTTATTTCCTGAATGAGTACGGACTGC
>OMLI01022779.1:0-11755 GCA_900302605.1 Rondeletia loricata
ATCAATAGCTGCAGACCCAGGAAATGGGGGTTAAAGCAGTATTTCATAGTTTTCCAAATAGTTCACTTGGAGCCAGTTGTGTTGTCCAGCAGCCCAAAGTGTAAACATCCATTCGGCCCGCCGTGGTTGGAAAGGTGACATTACCCCCCCCCCCAAATGTTCCCACTAAATGGTTAAGGTTTGAAATTCTCTAGCCAGTGTTGGGAGAGATATTTCAACTTTGGTCCGACATTCTTTAACGTTTAAAACACTTCTTTTGGCATGACCTCTTATAAAGTTAGAATACACATGAGGCTGAAATGGTTTAAATGCTATTAATGGTAGAACCAGAGTGAAATGTCCCTTTAAATTCAACTGACTTCAACCCGGAAGCATTCCAGGCAGGTTCAATCATGCACTCCTGATCTAAACTATGTCCAATAGTCTGTTTGCCGCCGGCTAGGGTTGTGCACGATGCTTCGATACTATCATGGTGTCATGTTATTTATGCCCCAAACAAGGCAGCAGTTAGCGTCATGCTGTTAATTAAGAGGATAAAGATGTGCTCCAACGCCCATATTGAAAAGGAAGTAATCTGTTAGACATCGAAATTGACAAGGCAAGGAGATGAAACAGAAAAATGGATATCTGCACATGGGTTAATGCACTAGGTTAATGCTCCCTCTGCGGTTTGTTACTCCTTTACTGACCTCAGCCTACGTCATAATGTGCAGGTATATGCGTACGCCTGACCAAGACTAGTTGAGGCTGACGCGTTAATGAAAAATGCATTAGCATTAATCTGGAGTGCAGGTGTCTTTTGTCTGTTTCAAATTCAAAACGATGCAATAACATGAGAGAAGTAGCACACCTCGGTCTGGTCGCCAGCCGGTGCCGTGGCCACGCCTCTGTACCGCCGACTGCGCCGACCTTCAACCGTTTATCAAGAGGTACTTTTCTCTCTAATGCTTTGGAGTGGTATCCTGCAGGGTGGGAAGTTGCCACCGGCCAGATGCTGGTAAAATTTGGCTGTGGCTGCTATTCTGAACCAGCAAATTTGGCAGGTAACCAATCATTGCTTGGTTCTTTTGCATTCTAAGTATCATATGTGGCTGGTTAAATAGTGAAAGTGGCTTGTGTATTTTGCAGTCCATCAGCCACACTTACCCGGTGGATAAAAAACACGTTTCCTGCCCTGGTATCGTGATCCTAATATATTGTCTGAATCGGCTGCTATTTTCGTCATAATTAAATGTAGGTATTGTGACAACCCTAGCTCAAACAGATAGGAAGGCCAAGGTACATGGGCAACTTTTGAGACAGTGAAGATGGACAATATTGCCTGCAGCTGGGGTGGGAATTGGCATTTGGCTCAAAAGAAATGTAAATAGTATAGTGGACCTTTATAGAACAAAAGTATTGTGAAAAAATACTGGTGGGCATAGTTGTTGGCAAAATTGCCCATCAAATATTACCCATGTGTCACGGTCTAACCAAGTAGCACACACAGTGCTAGCCGCCTAGACAAAGAGCTATCACCTTGCTGTCACACCGCCAGGGAACTGAGAAACCTGTCGCCCGAAGTCCAATCAGTTTCTGCAACCAGAGAAACACTGGCCGATGTGAGCTGCAATCACCTCGTTTCATTTGGGGGAGCAGAGTTGGCTGCAGCTGAACCTTTGGCAGCATCGCCTGTCAGCAGCCAATCACGTTACTGGCATTGCTAAATATCCTGCCCATCACTGCGGTACTATCGGCGCCACAGCTAGCGATAGGCTATCTCAAATTTGGCCTTTGGACAGTAGTTCGGCGATGTGGTTGCTGGCGCTGTGAACGCAGAGTCGGAGTTTAGCACTTCACTCACCATCCCAACACTCCTGCTTTAGCTAGCTAGCTGTCCTAACGGGGAGCGTAATGAATGTACCTAACCCTACCACTCCCCCATGCTCACCAACAGACAGAGACTGGGCTGGAGTGAGTGTGTGTGTGTGTGTGTGTGTGAGAGAGAGAGAGACGGAGAGAGAGAGAGCGATGTAAAACCGTGTTAAATGTGATAAAACGCCAGTGGTGGAGGAAGAGAGAGAAAAGAAGGAGAGAGATGGCGCTTCCCACGTATCCGTCTACCAGACCACTAAGCTTTCAGTCTGCAATCAAATACAGGCAATACGACCGAAACGTCCGCTCAGTATCAAGTTATATATGTAAAGACGATTAAAATGCAACCACGGTACGCGTTCAAACCCCCCCAGGCTTAGTAAATAGGAAGAGATAGAG
Organism: Rondeletia loricata; assembly: GCA_900302605.1. NCBI lineage: Eukaryota > Metazoa > Chordata > Actinopteri > Beryciformes > Rondeletiidae > Rondeletia > Rondeletia loricata. The sequence continues at coordinate 2,254 of OMLI01022779.1, forward strand.
TCGCTGCATTTTCCCAACACACTCCTGAAGAACCTGGGATGAACACTTCTTCTCCACCATCCCTCCTTCCTCCTCCTCCAGCCGTATTAGGTGCCATTCCTTCTTCGTTCTCTCATCCCTCCTCTTTCTTCCACTCTCACCGCATCCCAATGTGCCATTATGTTTTTTTGGGTTTTTTTCTGCCCCATGCCAGCCAAATTAGTTGTAACTCCAAAACTCTGTTTTCTTAAGTCATCTTTGTCATAAGTTCATCTTTGTTCAACTTTGGGTTGATGGGGGTCAACAGGGAAGGAGAGGGAAAGGGGTGGAGAAAGGGAGGGATGAAACGGTCAATAAGCCCCTGGTTTATAACCTGCCTCAGGTGTGGCATGCTTTGACCAGGAAAACCCAGTACAGCGCTGCTGGTTCGAATCCCTCAAAGCCTGGACACACTGCTTTTACTGTCATTAAGTCAGGGCTTCTTCCTCCTTCTCTTAACCCTCCCTTCATCCCAGCTTCCCTTCATCCCTCTCAGCAGGGGTCCACTGGGTCCACGGGGTGAAGGTTGTGGTGCGATTTGTTCAAATTCAACAACGGGAGGTGAGGGGTGAACAGCCTCTCCCCTTCGTTCACCCCCTCCTCAAATCAGCCAGTAGATGTGGTGTATTTCATTGACCCAAACAGCAGTATTTACAGTCAGGCTCTGTATTGTTATTGGCTTGACCTGGATGTCGACTGGTGCCACAGTAACCCAGTGTACAGTACAGCTCCATTTTAAGCCAATGGGACAAAGATGATCTTGGTATCCAGATGGTAAACGGTATTGGTCAGGGTTGGGTTGGGTTAGAGTCACTAGATATTTACAAAACTGCATGTGAAGAGTTCTATTTCAAAATGCTATCTATCTATTTCCAAATCCTAGAGGACCCAGTATGTAAGATTGTCCTCGTCTCGTCAACCAAGGGCATAAGTTACTCAGTATCATTTTAAAAAGTTGCATAACTTGTTTTAATTTGGCCTTATTAATCATTTTGGAAGATGGTGGATAGCTCATTATGCAATTAAACTCTTGGCTAATTGGTTATCTGTACTAGCAAACTGAGAGTTGCTGTTGGGGTCATTTAGAGGTCATTCAGATTAGTTGACAGTATTTGCGTAGACGGCACTTTGGTCCACAGCATCGCAGGTGAAGGTTACTCTGGGTTTGGTTTCCGGTTGAGGTGTTCTCCTTCGTGTCTCTCCCTCTAAAGACGTCGATGTGTGTGTGTGTAATCGGACCGACAGCTCTGGGTGTGTTGGACACTCGGCCACAACGTCTTCAACATTCGCCTCAGTCTTTCCCTCCTTTCTCTTGTCTTTTCATTTGTTTCTCTGCTTGTATCTGTTCTGGTCCATTCTTTTTGCCATCTTTCTCCACTATCTGCCTGCGTTCACGCAGCTCTGGTCAGATGAGTTTTTCAGCTGTGTTTTAGGGATGTGATTGGTCATGTTTTCTCAGGAGTACTGCAGACGGCACACTCTAATAGTTTCTGTATGTTTTTTCTACTTTATGATCATTATTCCCTGTCTTTGTTGCATTGTTCTGATCACATCCTGTCATGTTAAATTGCTGTGTGGAATGTGTTTGAAAAGCTCAGGGGCCTCACTTACGAAAAAGTCCTTTGACCACATCCTGAATTTCAACATACGGTCAGTGTAAAGGCTATAATCAAAAACAGTGAATTTGATATCAATACCCTAAATTAGTTTTAGCTTTTGACGTATCACAGAAAATTGGGAAATCTGTGCAACCTACCGATTTTGGCATCAGGATAGCTTTTTCATAAATCACAACTTTGGCTCGGATTTGGTCATGAAACACAAAATTTGTGCGCAAGAACCTTTCGTAAATGAAGCCCTGATTTGTTTGACATAGTGGAAAAACAAAAAATCTGACCAGAGCTGCCAGTGCAAATGCAGATTCATATCTCCAATCACCTCATTACACACAGAAGCCCAGCTCTGACCATGTCGTTTCGTTTTTTTGTTGTTTTTTTTACTCAGCATCTGTTAATACAGGGAAGTGTGTGAACTGACTGTCTATCATGTGAGGCAGTGGCACTGACGGGGGGAGGAGGGGGGGTTTGGGCGTCGGTATCAAAAAACGTTCTTTATATTGCATTGTTTATATTCTGAAAAGACCAGGACAAATCAGAAACAGCCAAACGAGTCATGAACTCCAATTATAATGAAAAAATGAATAGCAATTTTGTCAACGTAGAACTAACTAGATGGGTCTGCCTGTACTGGCTGGCATGTAACAGGTTTTCATGTTAGCTAGCCTGTTCCACATTAGCTAGCCTGTGCCACGTTAGCTAGCCTGTTCCACGTTAGCTAGCCTGTGCCACGTTAGCTAGCCTGTTCCACGTTCGCTAGCCTGTTCCATGTTCGCTAGTCAAGGTTTTAGACCCATTGTAGGCCATTAGATGAAAAGTATTTGTTGTTAAATTGCCATGACGTTGCGCTGCTTGTCTTATCGGCCCTGCCATATCAAATGAACTGTGATGTCAGAGTTGATGGACCGACTGACAGGCCAGCCAGGCTCGTGCCCAATGTGGCAGAAAATTGCCTTGTTGAGCCACAGACACACCAGATCAATGTTTTAATGTGCTTAAAGTCTGAATGGGTCCGTTTTTTATATTGTTTTTGTTTGTGATTTTTTTGTTTATTTTTTGACTGTGACTGTAACGTGGGGATCAATGCCCTGAGCCTAGCACATTGTTGTTGTTGACGCATATCAACAGTTTAAAACTGTTGACCACTTCCCTTAGAAACAAGTGACAGTTTGTCAGAGGAGATCAAATCTGATTGGATTAATCCTAGAATCCCAAAAGCTCTTATCCAATCAGACATCAAGACATAACATATCTCACCGCCATTACCCAGTCCCATATCTCTATCTTAGTAAAGTCGACCCACAACTTGACAACCATGCCTTTCGTGTCTTTACCAATGTGTATTACACCTTAAAGATGCACTGGATCTTCATCCTCATCATCACCATCATCACCTTTTGCCAAAATTTCTGTTTCCGTTGTGAAAAGGGGCATTTTATTCTGTTTTTCTTTCTTTTTGTTTTCCATTTTGCTCTTTTTTTATACTTTGTCCATGGACTCTTCCATTGTGTTGATCAAAAAATGAGGAAGAAGTTGGAACAATGAGAAAAAGACAAAAAGACCAACTCAAGGCAGCTACTCATGAGTGACTACTGTAAAATGACTAAATAAAGACAATGGGGTTGTTTTTACAATGTGTGTGTGTGTGTGTCTGCTCATTTCTCAGCTAAAGAAGAAAGTAATAACAGTAGTAATCAGCTTTATTTGTACAGCACTTTTCAAAACCAAATGTTTTATGAACAAAATGATAAGATAATAAAAATTTCATGAATTTAAAAAAGGGTTAAAAAAAAGAAAACTAGAATTTTGACTTATTTACATTATCTGCAATGTTTACATATTTTCAGATGATTTTGAAGTTTTGGAATGGAAACCAGTCGGTAGCCATGTTCACACTGCTGTGCCAAGTGCGATTTAACAGGGCCAGAACTAGCTTACTATGTATTAGATACATCACAAGATTTTAAAAAATCACTATTAGGCTTCTCAGCTCTTGGTATAATTGTCTTATATAATTCAGCTTCTGGGTTGATGAGTGGGCCGTTTCAAGCCAGCGGATCAGTCATGCCATTAGCCTCTGATTGTTGGTACAGTGTGGTTTCCGAACTCTGTTCACTGTTTTAAGCCAGCGGGGTCAGTCATTCCTTTAGCCTATTGTTGTTGATGCTGATAGCATATTTATAAATTATTGTGTGTAAGCGTTTAGATAGTTGTTCCCCACGATTAAATCGAGGAAGGGGACTATGGATCGGCCCCGAACCGTCACACACAATATCTCGATATCTCCACTGATCGGATTTTCACGAAACTTAGGGGAATGGTGTGGCTTATCGCTCCGTTCCAATATTTTCAAAATTGTACTGATTGGCCTAAGGGGGGGTTACAGCTTTTGTTTAATCACGGGGCGGCTGTTGCTCAATAGGTAGAGCAGTCGGCCTATGATCGAAGGATTGACGATTCGATTCCCGCTCCTGCTGAGTTTACATGCCGATGTGTCCTTGGGCAAGACACTTAACCCCTTACCCACCTTGCCTCGTGTGAATTTGTGTGAATGATCTTGGTGGTGGTCGGAGGGGCCGTTGGCGCAGATTGGCAGCCACGCCTCCGTCAGTCTGCCCCAGGGCAGCTGTGGCTACGGCTTACCACCACAGGTGTGAATGTGTATGAATGAATAATGGTTTCTGTAAGCGCTTTGAGCATCACACTGTGATGGAAAGGCGCTATATAAATCCAATCCATTATTATTATTATCTTTGTACGTCAATCGAGAAACACTACAACTCTGCATCAAGGGCCGACATGTTCAGTGTTTAGTTTAGATACAGGGTGATGTTAGTGTAGATGATCAGTGTTGAGACAATCTGGAGGAGAGTGGTAATGAGACGCCACAACCTGTGTTGAGCTTTCTGTGCCTAATTCAACCAAACATCGGTGATGATGGGTGACCTCTTGACCCCCAATGACTTACCTGCTCTCACCCTTCTTTCCTCTAACATTAAGCCAGGCGTCTATATAGTTGCTCACCCAATATTGAGTATAGTGACCTCATTGTACTTAATGGTATTTTTCATCACCTATGGTATCACTATAACATTCCTATAATATTGCTATGGCACATCTAACAGTTTATAGTTTAACTGTGATATTTGTTTGGTAAAATTATTCTACAATAGTTGTGTTTCCAAAGAGTTAAACCCATCTGAAAATCCAAACGAGAGGATGTGTGCACTTTTCTTAATAATAAATACAACTTCAAAAGTTTTTTTAATTTTCTGTCAAAACAAAGCTGATGGACCTGATGCGCGCGCACACGAACGAGCGAGGAGCAAACCGGGTCGCGCATAGAGGGGTCGCGAGGGAGAAGAGGGGAGGAGAGTTTTGCTGCCTTCAGGTGTTCCTCATAAACTCCTAATTCTAAGATCCAAGGTCTAAATTCCACTTGTCGTGCAATCAATTGCTTTTGGTCGGAAGTAATAACAAAATGGACCCTGTAACAATAGTTTTTTTGGTGGTTGTTGTTTTGTTTCAGAACTCAAATGGCATAATAAATAAAGAATAAAGGGGATATAATGCGCATCAGGCATGTAACGTTAATTGATGATTTAGTTAACTTATAAAGTTGTCACTTTATCATCGGTTGTTGCTCCCACCCCCCACGCCATTTCCCCCTAAATATCACATCTCGCCGACTCGAGCTTCATAGAAAAAAATCCTACTTTCCCAGTCGTATTTATATCACTTTGTTGTGTCGTTCATTTTGAGTTCGCACATATTTCCGACAGCACTTGAAGGCAGCATCTTGCCATAGCAGCGGCGCGTGATATCCTTCCGCGGGAGAGCAGCGCGGCCCTTTCCCTCCCGACAACACAGGATGCGAACAGGCGGCGTTGAGGCTAGAAGACGTTATTTTGCCCCACAGCCGTTAAAACATCGCACACATCCAGAGTAAACCAGCTTAACTAGTAAAGCCCCGGGACCGTATCGCCCTTCTCGCCTGGCTTTCGCCGACTTATCCGCGTTCCGGTTGACATCGGTTGAACACTGAAGAAATATAATCCGGTTTGAGTTGTGCGCGGCAATTGAAAGTAGCTAGCTAAGCGACCACTTCTGTGAAGAGAGAGCGGCTGCCGGCGGACGGAATGGAGCTCATCACGATCCTCGAGAAAACGGTCTCTCCAGGTGAACATGCAGCACCTCATACTTCACCCGCAGTGTGTCCCATCTGTAAAGCAGCGGTTAAAGGCGACAGGAGCTTGTTTCGTGTTGTGTTCGGCAGGTCTGGTGAAAGTTGGATTTGAAAGAGGGAGGAGGGGAAGCCTTGCTAGCGGACTAGGCGGGGAGCTAATATTGCTAACCTAGCTCCGGTGCTAGCGGACTAGGCGGGGAGCTAATGTTGCTAACCTAGCTCCGGCCTGCTCGCCACTGGTGCGGCTTCCTGCTAACGCTAGTGACTTAGCACTCCTGGCTAAACACGCGTTACCTTGTGGAAGTGGCCGGCCGGGCGGCATCAGTGACACACTAGTAACCTGCCAGCTGCCGAAGTATCCGCTAAATAAGTTGTCATATAAACCTTATGGCGGTTTGACATTATCAAGCGTGATTTGACAGCTGCATGTAGTGGCGACCCTGCCCATGCCTGTTTAGATAACTTGCTAGCTCGTTAGCCATGCTGCAAGTAAGCTAAGTAATGCTAAAGTGCCATTCATGTGCAAATTAATCGGCCCTTCCTCGCACGCCAGTATCGGCTAACTTTAAACAGTTGCAGTTTGAGGGTTGTGATTGAAGGAGGAAACTAAGTGCATCAAGTTGCTACCGCTGTGTCATTAACGTTATGTCAACCTCGGCGTCGCTGATTAACCTGTTTATGAGTCGAGTAAACTTTGTTAACGTTACTTTAAGAGGTCCCGTTGCAGTGTGTTGGCCGGCTAGCATGCTAACCCAGAAGCTCGGGTCCTGCGCATCATGATGGCTAAAGAAGCGTGTTGGCATTGAACCCTTATTCTGGAGCTACCTACTACCATTAACGAGCACCATGGTGGTGAAGCCTGACCAGATGTGATTAAACTGAACTTGGTTATTATTCACGAGCTTTCACGTCAGTAGAAGACATGAACAGGGGTTTTCGTGCCTCCTGTGTAGATTACCACTATCACTCTCCCACATTGGACTAATATATCAGTAGCTAGCCAGTTTGGGACATAATGCTTGGCGTTCACTTTGAAGCTTCGTACATATCGCCGTGTGTTAGCTTGCTAGCTAGTCTTGTCAGCGTAATTAGCCGACGTTACAATGAATAACCACGATTTCCACCCCCTCCACCCCACTCTTCTCTCTCGCCCCCCTCAGATCGGAATGAACTGGAGGCGGCACAGAAGTTTCTGGAGCAGGCGGCGATTGAGAACCTGGTTAGTATGGTGTTATTACCGGTGGCTACTGCACCACTTTCAGTGAGAGTTGGCTAGCTGTCCGTGCAGGTCACATTATGGCTGGCGCCCCACTTGCTGCTGCAAAGCATAAGGGATGAATGTGAGTGCAGAGGACAGCTGGCTAGCTAGTGGGAACCCTCCCGGCGTTTCCTCTGCGCTGGGCCCTCCCTTCCACACCACACCATGGCGAGATGCACACACACACACACAGCAGCTCGGGGAGTGAATGTAGGCAGCCCAATACTGCTAGCGTTAGCATTCCATGGCAGATATACACCCATCTCATCTGGGAACCGCTGCAGTACCCTCCTATTGCCAAACACAAATATTGTATACAAGAAGGACTTGAATTGATTATCTAGTTGTTCTAATTTACATCAATCCAAATCATTTTACAGATGTTTTTGTAGTTGTGCAACTAGAAACACCTGGTTAAACAGATCCTCACAGGTAGGGTGGGTACTTCAGCCTAGAGCCAAATAACTAGGGCATATGGCTGGCAGCATCTTCTGTAGTAATCCCTCGTTGTAACTGACTTGGTTATGGATGAGCCATATAGATGAAATGAATGTATGAAGGCTGAATAGCAGGGTCCCAGTAAGCGAGAGAAGATGACATGAAGAGTTTTGAGGGGGACAGGGGATGTGATGGACTTAATAATTATGTATAAGCCTTGGTCAGGGTGGATAATGACACCATCCAAATGCTGGTAAATTATTGCTGTGACTGGTTAGTTTGTCTATTCTACCAGCCACTCTGGCGGGTAGCTAACCATCATTTGGAGGTCCTATTGTTTAAAACTCAAGTTAACCAATGAAAGTGAAAGTGGCTGCATTTGAGAAAACATTAACCATTGTGGCCTATTGACAACAAATTCAGTTTCCTTCCCTGCCGTTGGTTAAGGATGACCCTTAAGGATGATTTCACCTGAAAGCTATATGGCTAGGATCCAGCAAGCAACACAGCAGCAATAGACCCAGAAGGTGGACGTGAAGCATGTTTGGAGTTGAGACAGACATTGTGCTTTCTCTGACTTTAAGGGACGCTTAGGTTGGACCATGGCCAGTGGGGTGGGTTTCTCGAACTTGTAAAGCAAACTAGTAAAACCAAATTGATTTATACATTTGTGATTACTGGAAGAGGAAGAACGATTTACAACTGCTGGTTTCAATATTTGAGAAAATATATCAACAGAATAGCCAATATCAAGCTAACTTTACTCAGCCCACAGCTAAATTCTGGGAAACGTAGGAAATCACTAACTGAGGTAGACGAGGCAGGTTGTGGGGAAAGTGTGTATATCAAAAAGGTAAATTAGATCACTTCATCACAAAATAACTCCTGGAATTTGTTGAACATCAGATTGATTTTATAATTGTGTAAGAGTATCCAACGGTGGATTATACCTTTGAACCAAGAGCAGACAGCAGGCGTATAGAAGGAATACAAGGCAGTCGGAGCCCAATCGGAAGGCTGTTGTAAAGGATTTTCCACATCCTTGTTAGGGTTTATGTTTTTCACATTTTATCATAGGTGGTCTGAAAAACAATGTGGGTGGGTAGCTAAAGAGCTCTCTTGACAGGGAAAACTGGGATTGAGATGCAGAGGAGGATGTGGATAGTCAGAGATGGAAGGAAGTAAGAGACGTTAGAGGCACCGCTTTGCAAGCTAGCTGCATTTTGCATAGCCATTAATCTGCATAGTCATGTAGGCCTAGTTGCTCCAGTGAATATAGCCATACATTTAGTATAGTCAAAACTATTAAGCCTCGTGTAGACAGAAGATGTTGACTTTCAGCATTTACATTTTAATGGCAGGTCAGAAGTAAATGGGGTCAACAACTACATTTAAATACAGCGTAGTAATCCACTCTGAAGTAGGGTTGTCAAAAGTATCGATACTATCAAAGTATCGAGATAAAAAAAAAATTGTATAGAAAATATGAAGTATCTTAAAAGTATCGAAAGTAGCTATTTAACCTATTAGAAGCCATAAATGCTCTTATAAACTCAAATGACTATATAGCTATGTGACAGGGCAGCTGTCTGCTCGCTTGCCCCCCAGCTAGGAATCGAGCGTTGGAATATGACGTTATTGATAACAACCTATAGTGCAGAACTGTGTAAGCTGCATCACATCTATGACACTGTGTCCTGGTTCTGATGCAAACAACCTTTCCTTTTCTGCATCGGATGCGCTGTGTGATTCAAAAGTTGTTTATTAAAACAACATTCTCCTACACTGAACAAAAATATAAACGCAACACTTTTTTTTTTGTTCCAATTTTTCATGAGCTGAAATCAAAGATCGAAGACTTTTTCTATGTACACAAAGGCCAATTTCTCTCAAATTTTGTTCACAAATGTGTTTAAATCTGTGTTAGTGAGCACTTCTCCTTGGCCGAGATAATCCATCCACCTGACAGGTCTGGCATATCAAGAT